>JANHFT010008544.1:501605-516903 GCA_032467955.1 Pseudoxenodon macrops
ATATACTATTACACTATTTGGTTGAGAATACTTTTTTCCTTGTTTTCCTCCCTCAAAATTAAGGTGCGTCTTATACTTCGGTGCGTCTTATACTTCGAAAAATACGGTACCTTTGGCAGAAGTTGCAATTTTTTCTTTAGATTCTTCATTACTTGTTAACATTTAAAGTAGACTTGGCTGCCAAATGCACTCATCCTGATCATTTGTGTAGTGCATTTACTTGTCTTGATGATGCCATGCCAATGCTACAGCATTTATTCATTATTCTTAGTACTGGTTTTCAAATGAAAATGCAAATTACCCATTCACGTTTATTCTGTATTGATTGCTGTTGTGAAATTGGTTGTGAATTTCATGAACTGGATAAGGGGAGAGGCATCTGAAGGAATAAACTGGGGGACTGATAGAATAGTTGGAGCCCCTTGATGCCAGGATTGTTAAATAAACTTCTTTTTTTAAGCTAGCTGGGGGGGGGGCATAATGGGAAAACAACAAACAAGATAAGAGGGATCCAGGCAAGTACAGTGTATTCTCCATAGAGGTGGAGCCAGGAGCCAGGAACGGGTTAACTCTGTCTTGTTAGCCAATAGGACTGAGTCTGCAGTCTTTTTTAAACAGCCTTTCTGCCCTCCTTTCCCACTTTTCCGACTCAGTCCAGCCAGGACAAGACGAGTAGTTAAGAGTTCCCATTCCTGGCAATTACAACCAGGAGTTTTTTGGCTTTTAAAATAGTTTTGCTCCTTTTTTCCCTCTTGAAACGGTTCAATAGGGAATCGGCAATAGCAACGTGGAGGGCGATTTAGCCTGATTCCGCTGTGAACCCTTCTAGTGGTTTGGGAGGCTGCCGGCCGGCAGATCTCACCCAGCAGCGATCACGAGCCTTTTGGCTCCACGCCACTAACCCGGAAGAGGGAATCGGAGGCTTATCTTGCCGATCGGCTTTATTTACCCTCGGGAGCATCCACGACTTTCCTCCGCAGCACCGAAGCCAGGGGACCAGCTGCCGGGTTTGCAGCCAGCAGTGCTCACGGGGAGATCTTCCTGGTGCTTGCGCAGGAGACTCTACCAGGTCCTGGCCGCCATTTTTGTTTGCCGCGTGGCAGGGGAAAGACGGAAAAAGCGCATGGCAGGCTCTTCAGCTTCTAGGCTATAGGAAGCCAGGTAATTTCATTTGCAGTTCTCTCTCCTGCCTCTGATTTACTGCCTCCAAATTTCAAGTTTGCGCTGAATATTGTTCTTTGCCCTGATCCAGCAGGATGTCTTCCTCTCATAGATCCTCGTCTAGTTCGAGGGCAAGGGATACCAAGGGCGGTTCCTCTGGTAGGTCTAGGGTAGGACAACAGTCTACCAGACCTCCAAAGTGGCTGAATGGGCAGAACTACAGTGGCATAAGGCAATTGAAAAAGCCATTGCCAAAGCCTCTAAGGCTGCTAAGGGAAGGAGTATGAGTGCTAAGGATTCAAGCACGGAGTTGGCTCAGCCCCATTCATCTCAGTCCAGCCTCCTACCTGTTATAGAAGAGGTCCTTCAGTATCACCGGATGTTTCCATGGATCAGGTTCCTCAACCTTTAGCTTCCCCTTTTATTTGGGCCCTTACAGGAGCCTGATGATTCTGAAGATAATGAGGACAGGGGTTCCCCCTTAGGGCCTTTATCAGAGCCTGATACTTTGATCATATCTGAACAGCTTCAAGTCAGGCCTAACCCCCCTCAGCTGGAGGCCACGTTCACTCCAATGGCTGCAGGCCTCAGGCCCGAGCAGCCCAGTGGATCTCTAAGCCCACGCAGCATGAGATCCTTAATTTCAGCCGCCATAAAACAGGGCATTGCATCTGGCCTACAACGCAGAGTGAGTAAGGCGAATCCCAAGCATCCCAAACGCTTATGGGAAGTTATTCTAGATGAGGAATTAGATTATTCGGATTCTTCCTCCCAGGATTCGGCTTCAGGGGGGAAGGTCATTGTGATCTGGAACTCTCAGAGGACGATGACCTGTCACCTGACCAACCTGCATTTGTGGGTCTATTTAAACCCCATCTCTTTAAATCATTACTCCATAAGGCTAAGATTTCTACAGGATTAGTGATCTCCCAGGCTCCTGCGAGCAGACCATCTATTTAAGGAACCATCCATAGAAACAGAGGAGGTTCCTTCTCCCAAGATGTTCTCCGACATACTACATAAGCAGTGGGCTTCCCCAGGTTCAGGTTCCAACCCCAGTAGCCTAGATAAAACGTTCTATAACATGGATGCGGATTTCATGAGGGCCCTCCAAATTCCTACCATTGATCCCCCGATAGTGGCCCTTTCCCAACATTCGGTTTTGACAGGGTCCCCAGAGGAGGTGCTCCGTACTGAGGACAAAAGGTCAGAACAATCCTTGGTCAAGGCTCACCAGGCAGCGCCTTGGGCTGTTAGGGCTTCCACCGCTGCGTCCTTTTTTAGCAGGGCTGCTCTTCTCTGGTTGGAGAAGCTGCAAGAACGATTACCCATTTCTGACTCTAGGTCACATCAGGACCTTAACAAGATCATGGCAGCCATTGAATTCTCAGCTGATGCCACATTAAATGCCTCACACTTCGCAGCTAAATCTATAGGCTCGTCGGTCACTGCTAGGCATCTTTTGTGGCTGCGCCAATGGCAGGCCAATGTCAGGAATAAATGGCGATTAGCTTCTTCCACGTATGCAGGAGACAAATTGTTCAGGGATGCCCTGGATCCTCCTAATTGAGACCAAGGACAAACGCAAAATCATCCCTAGTCTATCCAGGTGTTCTGAATATTGCCCTGCCCCTTATACCTGTAATTGGTCCTTTCGGGGTTCGGACGGCAGATTTAATTACCCATGTTCGCAATGAACCTCTTCCTCCAGACAAGACCACAAGGATAGACAGGGAAGACAGGGACAGAGGGGATCCTCTGTCTTTCGGGGAGGTAGAGGATGCCCCTTCAGGCACTACAAATGATTGCTCTGGCGATCCTCCCATAGGAGGACGTCTGGCACTATTTGCCAGCCAGTGGGACATCACAACATTGGACAATTCGGTCAGGGAAACAGTCAGGAACAGCCTTTCCCTGGAATTCCTCTCCAGACTTTCGAGCTTATTTCTCCAATGTCCAGTCTCCAGGGACCGGACCAAGAGGTTTCTCATGAATTCGGCCATTCAACATCTTCTGCACATTCAGGCCATATAACCGGTGCCCCAGGAACAGTGCGGTCAGGGATTCTATTCTTGTCTGTTCCTGGTCAAGAAATCCTCGGGGGGATGGAGAACAATTCTGGACCTCAAGTCCCTGAACCGCCACATTGTATAATGGTGGTTCAAAATGCAGTCCCTCTTAACCATCCTAGGAGGTGTAAAAGAAGAAGACTTGCTGACATCAGTGGACCTGACGGAGGCCTACCTCCATGTCCCCGTCCTCCCTGCCCACAGACAGTACCTCTGCTTTCAATACGCGGGGAGGCATTATTAGTATTGGGCTCTCCCATTCATAACGCAGCCCTAGCAAGTCACCTCCAGACGCTACCCATAAAGGGTCCAAGTTTACTTGGACGATGTCCTGATTCTATCCAGATCAGTTTCTCAGGCCAAATCAGACCTAAACATTACTCTCCAGATAATCAGGAATCACGGCTTTTCAATAAACCTGCCCAAGAGCCATCTGATTCCCACTACTCGGCTTCTACATCTCGGAGCCATTACAGATACAGTGGAACTGAAGGTTTATCTTTCCCAAGATTGCCAAACCAGTCTCAGGGAAGTAGCGGCTCGCATCATGAGGGAGAGGTTCTGCTCCCCCCTGCACCTGTCTCAACTGCTAGGTCAGATGGTATCTTGCTTCTCCATCGTTCCTTGGTCATGCCTACACTGCAGACCTCTTCAGTGGTTTCTCCTGCCATTTCAATGGTCCCAGCAGGTTACGTTCATAATGAAAGTACAGATCCCTCTGGACGTGACTCCCTCCCTCAAGTGGTGGACGTCATGAGCCATCACCAAGGGCTCCGGGTTCAGGAAACTTGTCTGATCGTGATCACGGATGCCAGACTCTTCTACAGTCAGCCATGGCTCAAGGACAGTGGTCCCAAGAAGACCTAAAACACAACATCAACTGGTTGGAACTCAGGGCCATCCATCTGGCTCTTCAGTCGTTCGAGAACGAGGTATCTAGTCAGGACATCTTTTTTTTGTGTGTGTTTTTTTTATTATCCATACTTACAATTCTACATTTCATTTTTACATATAAATTTCTACATATAATAATACAATCATTTCATAATATAATTTTTCTCCTTATATCACCTTTTCCATTTCCTTTATATCCTTTCAGGGTTCCTTTCATACCATCCCCACCTTCCTCATGCTGCAGTCCTTCTACTCTTCCTTCCCTACTTCCCCTCTCTCCTACTCCCTTTCCTTCCACCACTCCTTCTCTACCTCCTCCTTCCTTCCATCTTACTTCCCCCTCTCCTCTCCCCTCCCTTTCTTCATTCCCTTGCTGCTGCCCTTCTTCCTGGGATGGTATTCCAGTTTCCCTATCTTTTCTTTTATTAATTTTTTCCTTGACACTGCCTAAATTCTTAATATTTTTAAAAATGATTGAGAAAATTCTTAATGTTTTTAAAAACTATTGAGAGGCAAATGGTTAAAGTTTTTTTGTTTCATATTAAAACTAAAAACTAAATAAAATACCAAGTTTTCTTTAGTTGACTTACCAATTTTTTAAACTTTTCAACATTACTCCTTATCTCTTAATCAGTGGCAGAGATGAGCAATAGGTAAAAGAGAAAGCAGTGTTATGCGCCTTGATCTACCCTCTAGTCTGATGCACTGGGATATGTAATTTAACTATAATAATTCTTTCCTTGATTAAATGTTGGATAATTTATGAATTAATTTGAGGCAAGCATGGAATATAGACCATCTGTTATAGAATATACTGCTTATAAGATGTTTTGAAAACTAGCAGAATATAGGTTTCTTGAAGAAATTCTGGATTTTGAAATTAGTACAGCTAAACATTGAAATAAATTGTTAAGGTACATTGTGCCAATATACAGCACTACATTTCTGGTTTGTGTTAATTTCTAATTACTAAACTAATCTAAAGCAATGATTCATTCTATTTCAAAAGATTTTCAAAAGATGACTAATAAATCCCGGAAATGTGAAAAATAAATTTCATTCTTAATGAGAATGTTTTGAGAATGAAGAAAGATCATTATTAATAAGCAATATATCTTTCTGACAGCTCTCCTCTCCCTGCAGTGCTCTTGTTGAACTGAAGTATTGTTATTTGGTTTGGGAGAAAATACCATTTTAGGGACTTGAATAACTGGAGCTGAAACAAAAGCCATAACTTTTTTTTTTAATGTTCTATTAATAGCCATTTTTAGAACAATGCCAAGATGGATCTTTTATTGTGGCATTCCCATAGAAATTATTAAAATGGGAGAATAGGTTTATGAGTGCTACTTACAGAGGCAAAATCAGTTATAGTAATTCTGAATCTGTAGCCAAGCGTCCTTTTTATATTTTTAGTTCTTTTCTAAAGTTTAAATTGCAATGTTTGTTTATAATTGGTTAAGTTCAGGATCTTAAAACTGGCTTATAGAACCTGAATTGTGTGATTTGTTTTCCCTTTGAATACAAAGTTCTGTTCTCCCTTCCCACTCTGCTAAGTACCTCCTAGCAGAAGCTAAACTGCTGCTGATTATGAATAACTCTATTGTTCTGGTTATATTGACATAATGTTTAAAAAAATTGTGTGTGTGTATAATTAGGAGATTATTAACTGGAGGGTTAAGCTAGCTTTCCTTCAAAATGGTGTTTGATACTCTTCGTTGGCATCGTAGCTTGCTTTTTAATTGCTATCATTTGCCAAGCAATTATGAAGGAAAAAGAAAAAAAGTCAGCAAATGTGCATTCAGACTTTTTTTTTTGGGGGGGGGAGATATGGGACAATTACATGGATTCACAGAAATCAACCTTCACTAGCAAGTTTAGTGTAAATAGACAATTCTATGAAAATTGCATACTGCTTTTCCCAAGAAAATGTATTTTCCTTCTTTATCTTTATTATTGTCATTGGTCAGCATGATTTACATTTTTGTAACAAGTTTACAAGATTCAAATACATAGACATTTTAACTGGTTAACAAAAACAAAACGATTCCTACTACAAAACACTATAAATACAAGATTCAGAATACTAAACATCTAATATTTAAAACTGATTAATAAAATTATCAACCTATTTCATGAATAAAATATTAAATCAATTTTACTAAACTATTCAGTGTGTTTAAGTGTGTATATATCTACACATAGGGAGAACCTTATTGTGGTTGGTTGGTGGTGAGATATAACAAAGGCAAAAGCATAATAAAAGTTTATATAGTCACAAAACCTTAAAATTAGGAATGGATTAAGCAACATAAAGTAATAGCAGCCAAAATAAATTTTGTGATACTCCTAGAGATGTTAACCTTCTAGTCTGGCAGTAAAAAATAAAAAACTCCTCATCAGAACAACTGGGGCTTCTGTTAGTAAGCAGAGTTATGAAGGAAGGGACATTGAAGAATATGTGAGGTAGAGTCTCAGTTTCCCTCACTGTCATTAGGGCAGGTTTGCGCTGCCAACAGCATATTGTTACTCTTCATGTCCAGTCCAGGAATAACACACCTTAATCTTAATTGTAATCTACTTGATTGACTCCAAACATGGTTAAATCAGAATCACTGAATTCAATAGGATGGGAGTAAATAATAGCTAACAAATCTTATTATTTCATCAATATTACTTTTAAATAATACTAAATCTGGATTTATCAAGCAGAATTTGCCTGCTGCCACTATGTTCTTAATTCTGCAAAACCAAACTTGTTGGGTTCACAAAGTGGGGGATTTTAGAATGTTTTCTTCTTAGAATAAGTGGTGTTCATATGCATCTCTTAGTGAAGTGATGCCATCCAAACTAATTGAGCAAATATATAACTGTGAGAAAACTGTTTTATGAACTGTGCTGCTTAGTTTAACTTGTTCTATAAGAGTAGTTGTTCCATGTAGAGATATAATTTAATATTGCCTGTGTAAAGCTGGTAATCTGTTCAATTAATAAGATTTAGTCTATGTTTAAGAGACTTTAATTTTCCACTCCTTGTACCTGACTTACCTAATGTTGACTCTAAACTGTTAAAAATCTTGTAAAAGCAGCAAGCTCTTCTTACGATTATATTAAACAATGGCTAGATTTTAGACTGTACAAGCCTGCTGAATCCTGCAGAGATGTGTACCTTGAAGCTTTCTGGGTTTCTGGAACCGATAGCTTTCTTTCTCATACAAGTAGCAGTTCAAATCCCAAGTTGAAAGTGAATCTATGCCTTTGGCTTTCCTCCAGCATTCCTCACTGAGCAAGTAAGAATTTGGAATGTCAGAAAATAGCAAAAGGGGAGGGGAAGATACAAGTGTGTGAAGGCGTTCCTGATTTGGAGGACGGAACAAAACACAGCTTCATCTGGATTGCCCTTTTCTGAAGCAGCATTCCTTCCTTATTTGTACTTTCTCACTGATGATGCAGCTCAGTTCCAGCAATGGAGATCTGCCTCATAAACGCTGTGGATTAAAAATGCTCTTCATGGAACTCTCTTCCTAGGTGGACAAATGACCAGTCTTTAGGGTTTGTCGTTTTTGTGATCAGATTTCTTTTGTTTTTGGTTATCTGGAAACATCCGGGCTTTGCTATATGGAAACTGTTTAGCAAGAAATATTTTGGAAAATCTGAGAACTGATTTAGTTTTGAGGTTGGCTCTATACGATTACAGAAGCTCCCTGGTTCTATCTTGCCATGATTAAAGAATTATGGAATACTGCTGACTGTAATATGTTTTTTACAAGCATTATCTCAATGCTTAGAAACTTAAAACTTTGAAGAATGGATAAAACACTGTAATTGTCAAACCAGTTTCTTCTTACTTTAGACATCACTATACATCTTCAGCCAGAGACAGAGGAGTACTATCTTATTGCTACTGAAAGTTGCCTTGCTACCACCCTGAATGGACCATGTCTTCCTTGTATACCAGGAGTAAGGAGTATACTCGAAGCAAAAAGTCTCAGTCTGATTCTCCCCCATCATCTCCTTCCCCGATTGCAAAGACGTTCAGAGTAAGCAGTCACTTAATTTCTATATATTTATTTCAACTTCCTAAGGGCTTGTCTTAATTACACATTACTATATCTTTCCTAAATGTAGTCTCGGTGCATAGTTCATTTCTGATCTCAAGGTCTTGGAGTACAATAAAGCCCTAAAAAGCACTATTATAGAAGGAAACTTCAATGACACGAAAGCTCTTAATTTTATCTGTAGTTCCTGCTTCCTATTTCTTCATAAAGATCAGGAATTGCATTAGCTGCATATTTTGTACCAGCACATAGTTTTTTTTAAAAATAGAAATGAGACAAAACCTGAACAGCTTGTTAAACTGCCGTGTTTCTCAAGTCCAACATACTTAAATATTTCATTTTAAAGTTTGGTGGTGTATTGATGGAATGATATGATGTGTAATACTCTAAAATAGCCTGGATCTCTCATACAGCAATTGTCATTGTTTCATATTATTTCTTCAAATGACAAGAGTCCCATTTGCAAGTAGGCATTTCAGAGCATTTCCGAGAAACTTGAGGACTCAGATTCTTCAGACATTTCCTTGAATTGCTCCTTTTCTGTCTCAGAAGTGTAAAAAGAGACGAGGTAATATTAGTTGATAAAAACATTACTCCTATTTTATATCCATTAGGGAATACTGAACAGTTTGAAATGCTTCTCTATAGCAATGGTCATTACAAACTTCCCACAGATATGTAGTGTCCACATTGCCTTATTTTTAAAAGAAAAAAAGTAGGAATAGATGTACCAGATTGCTGTGACAAAAATGGGGAAAAGACTGAACTCCTTTAATCTTGGAATGTTATGAACTTTGTTCTCCACCACGACTGTTCTACTTGTTGTGATGGCAGAAATCTATGGGCTTCCATGGTGTTGGATTGAATCAAGGGAGTTTTTGGATACGCTGAATCCCAGATCTTCTCATTTTCCCAAATATGCCCTACAAATTTACTTTAGTGCTAAAAATGATGTGGGCAATTTTCTTTTCATACAGTACAATCATATTATAAAAATTTAAAAACAGTTCTAAAGAATATAATAAAGGCAAACTAACATCTAATACTTATTTTTATAATGCTGTGACGTACAGTATGTGTTTACTTCTGTTTGTTTTGCAAATTTGATGGAAAATATGAATTACTTTCTTTAACTTCAAGTCATGAAGAATGTTTCTCTTGGCTAAGAATTTATCTCTGGAGAAAATATTACAATAATTGTTAACAATCTTCTTTAAAGTTGTAAGATCACATGTTGTTTTTGCTGTTAGTTAATGTCCTCAGGAATTCCTATCCCACTATTTCTATTACCATGTATTTGTAACTGCTCTGCATTGCTTCTTTGTGCCTCATTAGTAGTTTTCATTACCTCAATCCAGTTTTCTGAACTGACCTTGCATTTATTTTCTTTCTGCCTTCTTGTGTCTCATTCCTTTGCACTCAATTTTCTTGCTGTTTTTCTGACCTCTCTTCTTCCCTTCAGTAGCAATACTGAAAGTATTAATATCTTCCAGTTTCAAAAGCAGTGAAACCATGTAAAATGACGGTATCTATATTCTCTATTCAGTTGATTGCTTAATGAGGCATTTTTTCTTCTTTCAATTTAAGAGGCTCATCATTGTTAAGGAAATAAATCAGTCCTTAGTTACACCTATGGTAAACAAGTTAAAAGGACTACATGCTTATCCTCTTTTGTTTTTGTTTTTTGTAGCTTTCTTGCTTCTCTTCTATATCATTGCAACATAGAAGAACTATATCAATCCTATTTAGAAATTTTAATTTTAAAATTAAATTGATTTGCATAATTGCAGAATAAATGTAAACATAAACTGATTATAGATTGGAAAATTGTGTTAAAATAAACAGTACAGGTAATACTTGCACGAAACTAAAATGAATGGTGTTTTTTTTTGCCCCCAGCTCTTTTTTTTATTACTCTTTTTGAATTCCCCAACACACAAATCAATTGACTGTTTAGTCTGCTGTTATGAATTGATTATGTATCATTATGCATCGACCCCTAGGGACTTTATAGATTTCCTCCATGATGATCTAGCCCTAATCTGGTCTTTCAGATCGTTTAATGGTGCACCCATTGCTTCTGCAACTGAATCCATCCACTTTGTTGCTGGTTGTTCTATTCTTCTGTTTCCTTCTACTTTTCCTACTATTAAAACCTTTTCCAGCAAGTTGAATAATGTATCCAAAGTAGAATAATCTGAGACTGGTCATTTGTGCCTTCATGAGATTTAACTTGATTGCATCTTTAGTTTTGTCTTATAGATCTGTTCATTTGCTTGAGTCACCTGAAACTATTTGCTGTAGGACAGTGATGGCAAACATTTTCGACATTGAGTGCCCAAACCGGAACGTGCGTGTGTGTGCGCGCGCCGGAGCCCCAGAAACTCGAAGACCAGCTGTCCGGTGCGCATGCCACCTGGTCCTCTGGTTTCTGGCACATGCATGCGCACCAGCCAGCTGGTCTTCGAGTGTGCCGGAGCGCTGGAAACCCAAAGATCAGGTGGCCAACACACGCATGTGCACCAGCCAGCTGGACTTTGAGCTTCTGGGGCTCCGGCATGGACATGTCTTACGGTTTGGGCACTCGGTGCAGAAGAGTAGCTGGCGATGGTGTACATGCCACAGAGAGGGCTCTGCGTGCCACCTCTGACACATGTGCCATCACGGCTCTAGGACTATATTTTTGCAGTGTATCTTCTCTTTTAAATTTTATGGGATTGGTAGATGGGGAGACATTTCTTTCCAATCTTTTATTAGATTAGGCTCAGTGTATATAGCAGCACCTAACTGACTTTGGCTAATCATGAAAGCTAAGCAGGGTCTATTCTGATTAGTTTTTAGCTGTAGTACTACATGAGAATTTCAGGAGCATTAGCAAGACTAGAATGTTGCAAAGAAGCCTCCCAGGGGTCAGTGGTAAACCACTTTCATATTGTTGCCAAGCTCTAGATCCTACAGCAGCACCAAACTATTAAAACAGGCTGATGCATTCTGGAAATCCAAAAATGGAACTACAAAAACTATAATGACCATTCAATACTACAGAATATATTACTGTTGAAGACTTAAGGCATGAGGGCAAACAAATAATGAGTAATTGGCAGTTTACGGGAAAGATGGCCCAAAGAATATTTGAAATATTACAGAGCAATCAAATAAAAAGGAGTTATCTGTGACAATTTAGCAGATTATTCATTGCAATGCATATGAAGCAAGGAATTGCGAGAGCAACGTATTTGTTTCAATAAGATGAAATAATGGCTTTAGAAAGTAACATATTCAAATTAGCGAGAGAAAGATGAAACAGAAGTTCAGAGAGTGTCAGTGGAAAATGATTTATTTTACACAGTGTTCGCTTTAGAAGGAACAAGCAGACAACAAAATTTCAGAGACATTTCACAACAAAGAAAACCAGGATTTTAGAGTTTTCGTACTGTAGCAAAATCCATAAAGAAGCAAAGCCTAAAGTTTTACTGATAGACATGAAATGAAGCAATAAATCAAAATTTGTAGCTCTGGGATTTGGGATTCAATTTAGTATGTTTAAAGTGAAATAGCCTATCCCAGGCATCTAGCGGGCCCTTTTTGGCTGCAGGGAGAATTTAGATTTTTTTTCCCTTGAGGTTTTTATACATAGTTCAGTTGAAGCCTTCGTCATCATTTGGAAGGAGGCTAAGGCAACAGATAGTCTGAGGATTGTCTCTGTGCACAGATTCTGTGAGGTCCCTGGTTTTTAGAGGGCCTACAAGAGACTCAATCAAGAATGCCATTGGCATTCTACAGGGAGCAAATCCAAACAGATGCAAGTATAAGTAATCTCTTAACCATCAGTTCAGAGTACTGAACAAATGGTATTTAGGAGTGGTCTTTGGCTGACATGACTGTTGAATCGTCACTGTATTCACATGATAAAAATTTAGGTGCTTGGCATTTATAATTGCAGGTATACTTCAACTCCCTCCATTGCCCATCTTCCCCATCTCTGGCCTCTTGGCCACCCTGTACTCTGACCTGCACTCTGCCACCCTGCATTTCACCGCCTCTGAGTCCCCAATGCCCTTTGCCATTTTTGTCCCACTTCTGACAAAGTGCACCCAGCCAAAGCAAGCTGCTTCATACATATGTCCACCACATGGCCAACAAATGCTTCAGCCTGGTGTGCCTCGTTAGCAGAGGGAGGAAAAAGATGGAGGACAGCTGGGGACAGCAGCAGTGTCCCAGTGCAGGATGACTAGAGTGGTGCAGAGCAAGGTGGCCATAAATGCAGAGATGGGGAGATAGATGAATGATGGAAATTGAAGCTCAGCAGGGCATCGCACAGTAGGGCAGAGCAGAAATATGAGGTTCTCATCTAACAACCACAACGGGGAAATGACTATTGGAAATCCCATCGCTAAATGGTCTAGTCATATGTTGTTTTACTTAATCGCTGCTTCACTTAGCAACAAAAATTGTGATCCCAATTAAGATTGTTAAGTGAAGACTGCCTATAAGAACCTTTGTTGGAATCTTGCTTGTGGGAAAATGGGCAATGAAAAAAGCTTATTTTCCACCTTACGACACCTTTGAGTGTCAGCCAACCGGCTCTTCTGGCTCAGGAAGAATTAGTGGAGCAATTACAGGTTCACTGTGGAGCTTTTCTTATCATTTGGTGAATAAAGTTGCTCAGTTTTGAATCCTATGGAGGTGACTGAAGCACAGTGTTCTAAAATGAGTTCAAGTCTGTTAGTCTTCAGGAAGTGGGCAGGAACTTTGGAGATATAGGTCTCTGCTATATGTATTAGATCCATGTCCCTCATGGTTGATTGAGGCCTCCCAAGAATCCACATGTGAATGGATCCAAGTGGTGGTAAATGCCTTTTGGAAGGGAGGGAATAGCTCTGAAAGAAATGATTCTTTCTTTCTCCCAGTTCCCCTTCTTCAAGAGATCATCCTTGGACTAAGTTAATCTGGACAATTTTCATCCAGTTTCCCACAATCTCTTCAGTTGGCCTGTAGTTTCAGAGGGCCTTGGAGGAAGCAGATCATCTTTCCAGTTGAGATTCAGACCAGTACTGAAATGATTTTGGTCGTGCTTGTTGTACTGAAATGGTTTTGGTTATGCGTGTTGATGACCTATTGCAAGCTTAGAATGGTAGTGATGCATTAATCCTGGGCCTTTTTGATCCTAGGTGGGCTTTATACCATCAGCCTAACCCATAATATACCCCTGGATCAGGGACTGGGAGTGATGGACAACATTTTGTTTTGGTTCTCTTTCTTTGAGGCCCAGTCTGTGTTGATGGGAGAGAAATTTTCAAGGTTAGCGGGAGGGGCTGCTTTGTGGGCTGTCACAGGGCTATACCTTCTCCTCCCTCATTTGTATATCTACATGTAGCTTGAGGTCATCCACCAGTATGAGGTAATGTATCATCAATATGCTGATGACACCCAGTTGCAAATGATATCTCTGTTGCCATCTATCTAAGTGAAGCTGAGGTGAGTCCTAATATCTGATAGATATGATAGCTAGAAACAATAAAAGACGTTGTGGCTCAACCCTGCCAAAACTGAGTTACTATGGATTCTGGATTCCCTGGATATGGGAACTAGAGGATCTCCATCTTTAGGTCTGGATAGAATGACACTGCCCTGTTCAGACTTGGTGTACATTTGAGGATTCTCCTGGTTACACAGCTTCTACTTGAAGAGTAGGTAGGCAACTATGGCCAAGGAGAACATTCTACAATTGCATCTGGCATGCCACTTGTACTTATTCCTGGACTGGGAGGCCTTGCTCATAATCATTCATATCTTAGTGACTTCGTAAAGTAGTATTGCAATGGTCTCTACATGGAGCTGAAGACCATCCAGAAACTTCAGTTGGTCCATAATGCAGCAGTGTAGATAACATTAGACACAGTTCATCATGCTCATGTTACACCACCAGTCTGCAAGCTGTAGTGGCTCACAATAGGCTTCTGGGTGTGATTCAAGATGTTGGTTATTATAGAATATTTGCTGCCAATGTGTTTCCATAGGGGGACATTCTCCAGTTCCCTCTTTTAAATTTCACCTCATGGGATCTAGGAAATACTATATGACTTTTCTGTAACTATCCCTGTGGAATGATTTTCTTTTTGATATATAACAGGTCCAAATTTTGCTTGCCTTTAGAAAAGCCACTAAGCTTTTGGCTTCTTCCAAGACTTTTGGGTCCAGTTAAATTGAATCCTATTTTTATTGTTTAACTATTGTGCTTAATTGCTATTTTTATATTGTATTGCCTTTTTAATGTTGTATGGATCTTTTTTCTGTTTGCTCTTGCTATACGGTCCATGAAATCACATAGTTTAAGTTGGGTAGCCATACAAACCCAATAAGTAAGAAAATAACAGAATAAAAGTTGGAAGGGACCTTTGAGGTATTTTACAGTAGTTCAATTTAGTCTAATCCGCTGCTCAATCAGGAAACTCTGTATCATTTCAGACAAATAGTTGTCCAATCTCTTCTTAAAAACCTCCAGTGTTGGAGCATCTATAACTTCTGAAGGTAAACCATTCCACTGATTAAACAGTCAGGTAATTTCTCCTTATTTTTAGGTTGGTTCTTTCCTTGATTAGTTTCCATTCATTGTTTCTTATTCTGCTTTCAGTTTCTTTGGAGAATAGGTTGACCCCTCTTCTTTGTGGCAGCCCCTTAGATATTGAAACACTGCTATTATATCACCCCATAGTCCTTCTTTTCACTAAACTAGACATACCCAGGTCCTGTTCTTCATATGTTTTAGCCTCCACTCCCCTAATCATCTTTGTTACTCTTCTCTACACCCTTTCTAGTCTCATTAACTTTTTTATATTGTGCTAACCAAAACTGGCACAGTACTACACCAACTTTGAAATGTAACTTCCCCAGTATTTAATTGTGGCTCATGCATTAAACATGTAGGTTGCACAAACTGAAATCTAATATATACAAACTAAAGAAAAGTAGAAATATTCATGAATCCTTTTTAAAAAAAATGTTCATCATAGCATTTTCCCGCAAGTATAGAGTCTGCTTCCCCCCCCCATATCAACTAAGTACTGATCTATTTGCAACAGGAATTGAGTGACCAACTTGCTACCTGAACGTTCA
>JANHFT010008544.1:517003-530112 GCA_032467955.1 Pseudoxenodon macrops
CGTTCAATCATAGGTTTAGGTACAAAAGCCAGCCAAGTATTAAATCATAGGCTTAGGTATGAAAGCCAGATGAATGACTTTGACCCAACTTCACCCAGATAACTTTCATACCTATAGTCTCCTTTCATACTCATAGTCTCCTATTCTCCATAGTGAATCGAGATAGCCTCCAGAGATGGGTTGTCGTCTGACCAGCTGTTAGGCTATCTCGACCCTATGAGAAGGAGCGTATCAGGTAGGACCAACGCCCCATTTCTAGCCTGGTACCTTAACCACTAGACCAATCTGGCTCTCAAAATGTTCGTGAACATTTAAGAATCATTAATTTAGAACTTTTAATTTACTTTGTATTAAGTGTTTACTTTCTATGACCACTGTTCCAATTAGTGGTAAAAAGTGTAAAACAGTAAATCGCTTCCATACATAATAGTCATGCTACCAATGTTGGAAGATATAACTGAAGAAAGTTGGTTCTTCTAGGTTTCAGAATTGATTATGATTTTTCAATAGCCACCTTATGCTATAATCAACTATATTCCAGTTTTACTCTTGAAATGACAGAATAATGCTAGAACTTGTTTGCTACTTTAAAATTGGTCATCTTCTCTTTTTCTTATCCAAATCCACATTCATAAATATGGTATATGATTGGTGTTAAAACACTTTATATTACCCCCATAAAGACCATATTAGAATTACAGTGATATATTTATATGAACAGCTGTTATGTGTGGAGATGAAAGATCTGTCTGTTCCTGTGCCTAATCATTTGCCCAAGGGAAGGTCAGATGTAAGACACAATAGCAACAATACCAATAATATGAAGACATATATTGAATGCAGTTTCATTTCTAAAAGCCACCTTATGCTATAATCAACTATATTCCAGTTTTACTCTTGAAATGACAGAATAATGCTAGAACTTTTGCTGACTACAAAAATTAAGAAGTAAGAGAAGACCTTTAAGGCTTCCTTCCTTTAATCTATTTAAGAAAACAGGTTCCAGCCACTCAGAATTTCCAAAATACTAATACATAGGGCCAGTGGTGGCATTCAATTTTTTCCCTACTGGTTCTGTGGGTGTGGCTTGGTGTGGGGTGGTCCTGTGATTGAGTAGGCATAGTCAACTCAATGTCACTCATGGCCACGCTCACTCAGTCACATGACACACACCCCTACCAAGCCACGCCCACAAAACCCGATAGGAACAAATCTGGGCTGGGGTGACCATAAAGGGAGCAGTAGTTCCGCTGTGAACGGAGAGAGAAAAGTTCGGATTCTCTCTGTCACAGAATTCAACGTTAAGTGCAGCAGAGAGAATCCGAACTTTTCTCCCTCCATTCACAGCGGAGCTGCTACTTCATTTATGGGGGCCCCAGCTCCCTCCCTCTTGGGGCCTACCTTAAAGGGACAGGCTGCAGCAGTTCCACTGTGAATGGTGGGACAAAAGTTCGCATTCTCTCTGCTGCATTTAACGTTGAATTCCGAGCAGTCGGAAGGACTGAGTGAGTGGCCGGAAGAGGTGAGCATTGGGCATGGGCAGGGCCAACCAGGGGTGATTTTTACTGGTTCGGCGAACTGATTCAAATCATCCCTACCGGTTCGCCCGAGCCAGTCCGATCCGGTCAAATTTCACCCCTGCTTCGGGCCTAGTCCTTCATAGTTATCAGAGTTCAACTGTGAACATAAGAATAAACTGTGTACATGTTTCCTGCATGATGCATAGCCCTTTGCTTGAAAGCAAATATAAAACAACATAATAAAAAGTTCAGCTGTATGATTTCTAATCATAACATCTGACAACGTTTTTCAGCTTTTTCAGTAAAAATGTTCTTTTTGGCTTCAGAAGAGAGAATCAAGACTGAATAAACTAGAACTAATTAAGAAAGGAAACTAGGCTCCATTAATCGAGATTTCTTTTGCTGTATATTTTCATATGTGTATCTTATCCTCAGGGAACAATTTCCAGGTGTGGGCAGCAATTTGGGTGTTGTCTATTTTGCATTTCTCAGATGTTAACACTAAATAGCATTTAAGGGAGAAGGCCCAGTTTTCATTGCATGTATGCTTATTGAATTCATGACCTCCAGGAGAACAAAATGGGAAAAATAAGCACAGCTATAACATTGTAATATAAATTTAGATACTCTTATTCTTCAGATTTGAATATGATTACCTAGTTATTTATTAAATGTTAAATCCATGTTGGGCTTGACTTATCAGGAATTAAAACTATTAGTTAATGAAGTGTCAATAGAAATTGAAATTATATAATAAATCATATACTATTACCAGCATAATCATTAGTAGTAAAAGGTAACTTAGCAAGAAAATGAATTGGAAAACCTCAAAGACGGAACAATTGTGCATAATTATATTAACAATCATGTATTTAATTGTTCTTTCCTTCACGTTTTCCAGTTCATATATTCCTGCTAAGGTTTACTTTTTATTACTGAAGACAGAATATTGTAGAAAAGCTGTGACGTATTTCATGTTTTTTAATGTTTCACTGAAAGGCAGTGTTGAATTAGGAAATAATTTCCCAATAGCAATAGAAATTGCATATTAACAGTAAAATAAGAATGTGTTGAAACCATCTTCCTTTTTGTTTTAGAGTTCTTCAAGGCTTTCTAAAGTAACACACTAAATTACTTATTTACTTAAATTACTTAAAATGCATTTAGTGTACATACAAAAATATAACAAGAACTTGAGAAAAGGCAGGTCAACTTGAAAATGGTGTTTCTCAAATATGGTAACTTTTAAGACATATGGATTTCAACTCTCAGTGTGCTGGCTGGCAAATTCTAGGCAATTTCAACTGTATCAGAAATTAGTATGCCTATTTCCTGCATTGGAGCACAATAGCTGGGCACAATATTTAAAACACTACGATGCAAAAGAAATTCTGCTACAGAATTTAAAGTACTTTTGTAATCTCTGAACCCAGCTGTTGGAAATCGTACTAGAATCTTTTTTGTTTGCAAAAACATAAATATTAGAGTCTTCTCTTTTCCCTGTTCCTTTTTGGGATTAAATATTGGTAACAAGTAAATAATTGAAGCCAATTTAATGAAGTTTTCTTTAGTGGGGGGAGTAAATGGCTATTTATGCCCTAGTTCCCCATTTCAAAATTGCATTCTTGTAAAAATTTCAAGAACATGCTTTTAATTACACTTATGCCATCTGTGAATGCTTTTGAATTTTAAAAGTAAGTTTATAACGTTCCATAATCCTACACATATCTACAATCAAAACGGCATGTTTTTCCTGGCTCTTTACAATCCCTTTGTTGTCAACATTGCAGAATAATTTCCAGTACCTAGCCCTGTTCCTTTTTATTAAAAACAGAAATAAAGGAAGCCCAATGAAACTAAAAAATACATAGCAATGCAGTTTCATTTGTTCATTTTTCTTTATTTCACTACTGCCACAGGCTCACCGTTGGGTCAGCCAAAAAGAGTTTGGGAAAATTCTCTCAGGGGCTTTTTTTAGTATTCTGTAGATTGGCTGAGTTACTGCTTTTAAACTGTTGCTTCTCTTTTGGTTTTGCTGCAGCTTTCTATCCAGGAAACAAACTATAAACTCGCAGTTATTAGCTAAGTGTTTGACACATTCCCTCTCTTTGTTTTCTGCGTCTACGCTTACAGAGGGATGTGAAAGACATGTACAAAGAAACACATATTGTTTCTGTTATGCTATGCTCTGATTTGAAAGGCTCCGTTTCAACTCTGTTAGTAGCTTAAATACAGAGGAGCAGTCACATTCTGTACCGATTACAGTTTGTGGACCATCATCAATGGTAGACTTCTATAATTATGGCAGCCTTATGGTGTTATCTATCCTAGTGATTGAAGGTCTCAGGCTAAAAACTGGGAGAGTGTGACTTCTAGTTCCACTTAGGCATGAAGCCAGCTGGGTAACCTTGGGCTAGTCATTATCTTTCAGACCTAGGAAGGAAGCAGTGGTAAACCACTTTTGAAATTTTGTCAAGAAAACTTGTGCACACATTTGTCAGAAATTGCACTGATTTGAAGACACCAAAACAAATAAGGAAAGGTCTATTTTCATTACATAACATTTCAGTTCACATACCAAATTAATATTTGCTTTTTTCTCTTTAAGAAAACCTGTAAGCAGTTTTGCTGGATATATCGTACAAGCTGCTTTGCAGTTTTGATTAAAATGCATCCCTTTAACAATGCTGCATTAAGTCTGTTCTTTTTAAAAAGGACTCTACAACACAGAAACTCATTCTTGTCTCAGCTTTAGATATTAAAAACTTACGCAATTGTGGTTTATGTGGGATGCAAACAAACCAAGTACTGGTAAAGATTACAAGTACAGAAGAGGTTAGAGCTTTCCAATAGGGACTACAGGAAAGGTCAAATAATTTCCTGTGATTTACTTAGTTTTTATTCACTTGACTAACTTGGCAAAAACTGAGTTACAATTCTTTCTGCTTCAGTGAACATAATTCCTGAAAAGTGTGGTCAGCATTATATCCCTTGCTTGAAGAAATTATTTCATTCTGTTTGCTGTAACTGTACCATTCCCTGGTACTGATTTCTCTTTGTACCACATCTAAACTATTGTCATGTAATGCTCAAAAAATATTTAATTAAAATGTAAAACTGGACATACGTTTTCAGTAAGATACTACTGGGGAAAGATGCCATATCTACTATTGCTCAATCATGGAAGTTATAGATTATACACACACACACACTTACACACACACACTTTTTTTACATTTACATTTGAATACATGATATGCCTCAGAACAATAAACCAACTTCGTCTGCTAGAAAGATTAATTTTCCCTCAATTTGTCTTTCAAATAGGAGATGTGCTGATAATAGAATAAATAAGCAAGCTGTTGGAAATGCAGGGTTGTCTTTCTTTCAAGTAAATACAGTCCTTGAGGTGTACCCCTATTAAATAGATGAATGCTGCATATTTACACAGAGAAGATACTTCCTTCATAGCAATGTTATTAGAGAAAACTAGCCTGCCTCTGTACTTTGATTGGAATTGTGCTTCCTCTTTTGACAAATTTTCCATTTGAAAGTATTCTAAGTAAAATCTCCCCAGTGGTGCTTGATTGGCAGCAACACAGTCCTATCCATACAATTTTATGCATAACAGAAATCATTTCCTGCTGCATTCTTCCATAATATTTTTTACAGCTAGAAAGGAATTCTATTGTGGTCTCCCAACCAAGTCCTAACCAGCATCAGTCCTGTTTAAACAAGGAGGGCTAGATGCTATTATTTTGCTTTGTAGAATATAAGTACTTACATTGTAATACTTTAAAGTGGATTGTCATTAAAAATAATTTTATTTTGTTAAGCGTAAATATGAGTTTTCATACACCTCCGTATTTCTCCATTTTTGGCAAAAGAAACTTTGGCCTAAGATACATACAAAATAATGGTAAACTGTATTCTAAGCAGCAAAACTTGTTAGAGCCAATTATCAGAAAATATCCAAATGTTGGATAATGAAATGTTGATGGCCAGATTTAACAATTTGCTTGTTAAAATAAACATGAGCTTTAAAACTGTCATAAAATGAGGTTCTACTTCTAAATAATTTACTTCATAAATTTAAGTTATGGGTATGAAATTTAGAAAGGTAATGTTGCCTTCAATCCTAAAGCCTAGATTATCTAATTTAATTTGTTTTCTAAATTGCTCAATTTATAAAGAAAAATTTGGAGCAGATTTTTCTTAAGTGTCAAATTTGTAGTATGTAAAGAAATTTTAGAAGTTCTATTTCAGAGTTGAGACCAAATAACAGCAGCTCCACATCAGAATGTGCACTTAGGTTAATATTAACTGTAGTACATTTTCAATATAAAATAGAAAGTATGTGATTTGTTTAAGATTGATACTGAAAAAGTGAAATCAAAGTAAATTCTGATTTTTAAAAGTTTAAAAAGTACAACATTAAAGAACTAATAAATGTACAAACAGAATCTCAGAGTTAATCAGTAAAGATAAAAGGCTGTTTTTCAGTTATTTATACAGTTAAATATCTCTACATGTGCATAAAGATCTCTCCTGCAGATTTTTCTGTAATCATTTATGTAATTAATGTGAAAACAAACCACTTAGTTTGACAAATATACTCTTTTGACAGAATTTCTTTAAGAAAAAAATCTTTGGAATTAGATATTAGATCTCCAGAAAGAATAGTATACTTATCTGAAGGTGAATATGTGTTTCATTCTTCTCTAACAAATGACAAATGCCTAAATATAAGACTTTCTATGCTAGTTAGTCATATAAGAATGAGATTTCAACCTTTTAAAAGATCTTCAGTTCATACTTCTCTTCTGTATTTATTGAATATAAATATGTTTCATATAAACACCTTTCTTTAAAGTTCATGTTATCCTGATGTTGCCAGAAATATCTGCTATTGTTGGTATATTTAATTTTTTTAACTCCTTATACTGCATTATTTTGCAATATTTTTATATAGTTCAAAGAGTTTCTAGATAAGTTCCAGAGATATTGCCCTGCTGGATTTAAGTCATTTGTCATTTACTTTCATAGTCATCATATTTTCAGCTTTCCAGCTATAATGCTAAAACCATTTATTATTGTTATTGCTAATCAGAGCTTCTTTTATCTCTATTTACAGCATGAAAGACTCTCCAGGTAAGATTTTCAGAATTCATATGGTTTTGTTAGACCATGCATGCATGCATGCATCCCTCTCCCTTTCTCTTTCTCTTTCTCTTTCTCTCTCTCTCTCTCTCTCTCTTCCATATGAATTGCCTCTTCTTAACTTCTTGTGGAACTATAGGCAGGAGGCCTAATACAGGTAGTCCTTGACTTACAACAGTTCATTTAGTGACCGTTTAAAGTTACAACGGCACTGAAAAAAGTGACCTGTGAGCTTTTTCACACTTATGACCTTTGTTAGCATCCCCATGATCATGTGATGTGATCAAAATTCAGATGCTTGGCAACTGACTCATACTTATGACCGTTGCTATGTCCTAAAGTCATGTGATCACCTTTTCCAACCTTTGGACAAGCAAAATCAAGGGGGAAGCCAGATTCCCTTAACAACTGTGGCAACAAAGGTTGTAAAAACTCACTTAACAGATGTCTCACTTAACAACAGACATTTTGAGCTCAGTTGTGGTTATAAGTTGAGGACTACCTGTGTTTGTTTTTAAGACTGCCATCTTTTATCTGACCAGTATGGTTACCTGTCCTCTGAATTCCTTTGTCTTTCAAGTATTATGTTCTTCTGTCAGTTTTTGAATGAACGTTACTTTCTTTCACTTCTATACCTGTTACAGGTAAATACTTTTAGTAGTTATTCTTTTGTCATTGCATTGAATATCTCTTCTATAAGAGCTTTTTCTTTTCCTGAAGTTGTAAATGGTTTTGAAAGTAAATGAAGCTGCTTTAAACCATATCTAACTTCAGGCTGGATTCAGCAAGTTCAAGCACTGGCACCAGTGATACCTATAGTGATCGACCCTCAGGCCGCACCAGTGCCTATACCAGAAGAGCTGCTCTCAGCAGCAGAACAGAAGATGATAGTAGCAAGGATTATAAAAAGGTGAGCCGTTGCTGAAATTTTTCTTTGCTTTTTCTTTCTTTTCATTTGAAGCCTGCACTAGGCTTCGCTCATTATCTCAATAGCCACATGCCAAGGGGATCAGGTAACATGGGAGGCAGGTGATAAAGAGATTTAAATAGGGAATCAGAACATTAAGAGCTTATTTTCCTCTTAACCTTTCCCAATGCAAAATACAAAATATTTAGCTTACCCACTTGGAGGTCTTTGGGAATTGCAAAAAGGATGTTTGCAGGCCATATCCAGCTTCCACACTACTTTTTTTTGCATCACTAGATAAGATTATCTTGAGCCCTTTTTTAATTCCCGCTATTTTCTTTTTATCAGTTGATACAAAGGAGTTTCGATTGTAGCTGGAAACCATTGGAGAAGCAGCCAATAAAGTAATACAGATTTAAAGCCCCAGTAAAACACAGAAATAGAAACATATCAAGAAAATGATGTTAAAGTCCAGCTTCAAACAAGTTTAATGAAGTGTCTGGACTGTATTACAAATAACTGTATTTACATTCCTATGTTTCCCTTTTCCATGGAGTTGTTGACTTTGATTCGGTTCCCTTTGTATGGAATATGAAAATGTTGGTGTAAAATTTGAATATAATGTCTAATTTTTTTAAAGAACTTTCCAAGTTGCATTTGAGCATATATATACTTGGAGCATTAATAGCCAAAAATAGTATATGAAATAATGTGCAAATAACCACTTTAAACTGAATTTTATCTGGTCACATTTAAAGTGTTTCCTGAAGTACTTTTAAGCCATGCTTTCATTCCACATGAACTAAAAGGATGTGCCTGGAGTGATGCAGGGCTCTCGGGAAATTATGAAGTTACCTGAAGATATTGACTGAAAATTAATTGAGCTGCAATAAAACTTGCTCTTCTAAGGGATCTGAAATAGCAAGTCTTACAAACCATCATTCGCCAATATGTCACCATCGATTGTTCAGTAGATGGAATATTATCCAATGCTGAGATATAATTCCACTTTTGGTTGTTGTTGTTTCTCCCTGTTTAGCTCTATGAGAGTGCCCTGTCTGAAAATCAGAAACTGAAATCTAAACTGCAAGATGCCCAGACGGAACTCACAGATATTAAATCAAAAATGGACAAGCTAACTCAGGTGAAGAAACTCTAGGAAATCAGGGATGTACTGAAAAAAACAAGCAGGAAATGTAGTGTTTTTTTTTAATGATTGTTGATAAGAGAATTAATAATACCTGAAAAAACACTGAATGCATGCATACATAATCTATGTATGCTCTGGATTTCTAATAAATACTTGATTGTTGTTTTAAACAATACTGCAAAAATTATTACTTCGTAATGAAGTGTTTTGTTTGTTTGTTTTAAATAGCAGAAACAGGAGAAAACGTCAGATCGTTCAAGTATGCTTGAGATGGAAAAAAGGGTATGTCTTTACAGGTTTTCGGAATCTACTTGGATTGTATAACTATTTTGAAAACCAAACAGCAAAACAGAAAGATTATTCTTTTCCTAGCAAAAGATTCCAAAAGCATCCAATTATTTTTGGATAATATCTGGCTCCTGAAGTTACTTATTGAATTCTCAAAATATTTCTGCATTGCTTCTTAAGCTATTTGGCTGCTTTCTGTAAACTGTCTGGAAATGAAGGCAGCTGAAGAAATTGCTTTCCAGATTTCAGTTCTTTGTTCTATGTTAACAACATGGTGTTCTGTCCAATTTTGTGGGAGCATCTTCTACCATCTCACCCTTCTATTTTCCCTTCCTATATGGTGTGACCAATGGTGGAGAAGGAAAAGAGGGACAATTTTTTCTATTCATGTCACTTGACTAGAAGGGTAAACCTGTAGACCCCTAATAAATTTCACCTTGTCCAGAAAAGGTGGGGGAAATCTATCATTTCTTTGACTAATTGGTGAACTTTTTTTTAAAAGTTTCAGCGGTATCATTTTTCTTATCTAAGTATAAAAATCTGTCAGTGAGATGTAGAAATTTGATTGGTCTGAGTGTGCAGTTATGTGAAGAAACAAATAGATATTTGTTGTGATAGATAGATGTGTCTGTTCACAGTTGGGGCTGAAAGAAACAAGAAAGGATAATGGGAATAAGAGTTGAGAAAGGGGAACTATTATATGGCACAAATGTTTTTGCCTTGGAGTAGGACTATATTGTGTTTGAAAACCTTTAAGCCTATGAGATTTCCTGTACTTTCTCAAATCTCATGAAAGATGATTACTGTGAAAATATTTCCTGAACAGGAAAAACGAGTCCTTGAACGGAAGCTTTCTGAAATGGAAGAAGAGATGAAGGTATGAAAATGTATCATTTATTTGCCATCGTCTAAACCCAGTAGCATCTTTTAAATTGCCGTGTAGGAATAGTATTAAACATAATTAAAATCTTGTTGTTCAAATCTTCTAACTAAATTCACTCATTCAAAATAGCAGTGCTAGCTAACTGGTATCCTTATGCTTTTCTGGTTAAATTGGAAGCATTTTCTAATATTTTTCTTCCAAATTTTGGTGCAATCTATTCTGCAGCATTTTTATCAAAACATCGTTACCTGTGCCTGTATTGTCTTTAAACTTGGCTACTATGGATTCCTTCCAATCCTTTCTAATATTGGCCTACTGATTCAAGTTAATTAAAACTTGAAACAGTATTTTACTTGTAAAAGACTTTCTTCCTTGTAAGACAAATATTTTGGTCTTTCTTATTACATTCCTTGCTCAAATGCCTTGCTTTTGGATATGCCTGAATTCTTATGATTTATAAAAATGAAGCTTTTATTCCTATTTGATTGATTCTTTTAAAATGAAGCACTGTGAAGGAGATAAGTTCATATTATCAAAAATGTTTTCCATATTTTAGTCTAAAAATGCTCCCTAGAAATGCAATAGCCCTGCTACTTGTAGAATTATAAATATGTACAAATTTAAGAAATAAATAAATAATAAATAAATAAATAAACAAGAAGCTGTTTTTAAAAACCAATGGCAGATGAAAGATTAAAATAAGCTTTAAATATTACTGTTTTAAGCATATATATTCAAAAGAGTCATAAGAATTGTAGCTTTAAGGCAAGATTTAGTGCTATTATATGGTAAATGAAACCTTTTGTCAATAATTTTAAGTCCATTAAATATAAATAATCAATTTGTGTAATTTGTGTAATTTGAAAGATAGATAAGTTACTAAGTAATGTTTTGTGGTTTCTGCACCTAGATTAATGTTTCCCAGTCCTGACAAGTTTTAGATGTATGACTTTCAACTCCCAGTATTCTTAACAATGGCCATGCAATGGACAGGCAAATTCTGAGTACTAAAGGCCACATGTCAGAAAATTGCTACTACACTTGGGAAACATGGACTTTGATTATTATATGATCTTACATACATATACAACATATGTATGTATGTGTGTGTATGTGTCTTAACATATATTGTTACTATGAATCTAAATATATCCAGGGTCAGTATCCGCAACTATTCATATATAAATTTGGTACATATTAAAGTATATGGGAATAATGTAGTTTGAACTTTTTAACCTAGCATCTATATATTAAAACTCACATCTCAAAAGTTTTGACACTTAACAGAGCCAATATCCAATTTCCTTGCAAGAAATTCATTGTATCTTCTGAAATGATTACTAATAATATTTAGTTGAATTTCCTTTGCTACATGTATTTTCTCTACTCTTAATTATTGCATAAATTAAATGCACAATCGGTAATTATTTAAGAAAGTCATGAACACTTATTTTGGATGAAGCATGATTCCAAAGTAAGGATCCCTACCTCAGATTTTATGTGAAATGGAATATCTGTGAGGATTCAGAGTTGGAAGGTTTCAGAGTTTGTTTTTTAGAATCCCTTTTTAAAAATCCATTACAACTAACCTCACCATAATTATAAAATGCTAATGTATACATTTAAATATTTGAAAAGTTCATAATCTACCTTTCAATACAAATTTTGCCAGGGCAGCTTACAAAACTTTAAAAACAAATCTAAAATTTACAAGCTGAAACTTGTAATATACAAGCTGAAACTAAAAGCATCATTAAAAGTGTAGCTAAGAAATAGTAGAAAGAACATAATTTATAAAGTTCTATCGCAGCAAAAAGTGTTAAAAAGAAGCAGCCCTGTGACCTCATTTGAGGGTCTTTTCACAAAAGTCCTGTTCCAAGACTGCCCACTTAGTATACCTCAGCAAGGATGGTATCTTAAGCAAAGTCTCAGATTTAATAATGTCAATAGGAACGTGTAAAAACAGGCGGCTTTCTAAAATATCATATCAAATGTTCTGTTGGTTTGCTTGATATCCCACGTTTGGTTCAGCTCAAGGCAATTTATGTATGAATCTTCTTTATTTGTCCTTACAATAACCTGTTAGGTGGACAGCGTTAAGAAAGAGCAACTGTCCAAATGTCATAATGGAAATTTGGTCTTCCCAGTCATAGGGCTGCACTTTAGTAAGTACAGGTTCTCCTACAGGTTCTCTACAGTTAAAATCTGTATCTTTGAATTGGGACCAGAAACACACTGAGATGTTGAAGATGTTTTAGTAATAATGTGATAAATAATGTCCATGATTTGTACAACATGAAGCTCTCAAAAGTACCGAACAGAAGTCATGATGACAAAGGTTGTATGTTGTCCCTTTGCTGTCTTTAGAAATGTCTGCTTACCTTTCCACCTGTTTTCCAGCCAGTAGCTGTTGAGAGAGGTGCACTAGATCTGTCACCCTCTCTCTTGTGGATGGGAAAAGTATCAAGGGATTTTATTTAAATACTGGAGATGCCAGTCCTGGCCCTTCTCAAATGTATATCTACTTTAATCAGGTTTCTATTTTCTGAGACTTTGGCATAAACTGAGGAATTTTTTTTCTTTAATTAGCCTGGGGGGTTCTATAAATAATCTTAAGAGGTCCAATCTTCATGAACCCTAACTTTTGGAAATGGAGAAATGTTACACACAATATCTTTATATAGAAACTTTTCTCAACCTTTATACTCTCTAAATGGCCATGGTAAAACATGTTGTTTTATAATGGAACCAGCTGCTCAAAAAACTACAGAAGCACATCAATATTCAATTTTTTCCCCAAAGATCACTCAAACGTTTACATCCACCAAAATAAAACAATCATGCATCCGTTTCCTCCTCCAAAGGGGCTATTAAAAAGGTAAAGGTAAGGGTGTCCCCACAGGTTTTATCTCACTAGTCGTGACCAACTTTAGGGGGCATTACTCATCTCCGTTTCTTAAACCAAAGAGCTAATGTTATCCGGAGACATTTCTGCAATCAATTGGCCAGCATGACATCACGTCGCTGCACAAAGCATACGGCTAAAGATTGAACGCTGTTATCTTCCCACATGCTTATATGCAGCACCTATTCATCTACTCGCATTTGCATGCTTTGGACTGCTAAGTTCGTGACAAGTGACAGGCGCTCACTCCATCTCACAGCTCTCTCTCTCTCTCTCTCTCTCTCTCTCTCTCTCTC
>JANHFT010008544.1:530212-557913 GCA_032467955.1 Pseudoxenodon macrops
CTCTCTCTCTCTCTCTCTGTGTGTGTGTCTCTCCCTCTCCTCTCCCTCTCCCTCTCCCTAGTCTTGAAATATGCCTATTCCATGTCACAATTTGGGAAAAAGTATCTTGATATCAGTGGATTCATTGATAGGATATTGTCAGGCTTCTGATTTTCTTGTTTCTTTATTGGGCTTTCAGTTCTTTTCAGACTTAACAAAAAGCTATTTAGTGCTTGAGTGGTTGAGTGGTTGAAGCAGAAATTGTCCTCTGAAGTAGCTCCTCTTGCTTGATACCCCTCTCTCCAAACACCTGCTCTGAAGAACTGTCATTCTCCTGTTGTTGCAATTTCTGATTGCTGAAGTGAGATGATTTGTTATGCTGCCCTTAGTGGCCTGATAAAACTGATTTTACAGGATAACGCTGCTTGCCTGCACAATAGGTACATTTGTGCCTTTCTTTTGTTTGTCTCCTGGTGCTAATTTTCCTATTATATAAGAGGGAATTACAAATTTGCTTGGCTTCTGAAATATTTTTCTTTCAAGAATAAGAATTCCTGAGCCCTTAAAAACATGATAGCGAGGAAAGCAATTTCCTGACTTACTGGGGATGGTTCCAGTTGCAGAATAACCTTTAAAGGAAACACTTAAACTGATTTTACTGTATGATTATTTTTTTGAAACTGAGCTCCATTTAAATTGAACTCTGTCTCTTTAAAAGAAGACATTTCAGTAGCTCACATTACAATCCAGCTGCAAGAGAAGGGCTGCATCACCTAGCTTGTTATGCTTCATTCCACATGATTGAATGTATTTATAGAAGAACTATTAAAGAACTGAAATGGGAATGCATTTTGATGTATTGTTGATAATGTGCAATGTTAGAAGAAATATCAGAATGCTGCTATAGTTACATTGTGCCTTCCTACCGTATAACTAGCAAATGCTTTTTTTCTTTAAAAAAAAGACTTTTAAAATAATCTACTGTAAATGTGGACATTCCATCTCTTACTAATGTGAGATGAAGTATATAGCTGTGAATCTATGTTGGAATGTTTTAAAGCACATGACTTGAATGTGTGAAGTTATGAAAGTCCCTGATGGTCTTATTCATGAGTTATTTATTGAGGTTACATTTTCAACAAATACAGTATCTACTGGTGGACTGGTGTGTGTGTGTGTGTGTGTGTGTGTGTGTGTGTGTGTGAGAGAGAGAGAGAGAGAGAGAGAATAAAGACCATTTTCATCATGTCTACATCTTTTGAGTGACATCCATTCTTGCATCATAAGCTGTATTTGTCTGCAGTTTCTTTTTATACTAGAGTCACCTTGACTTAATATAGCAAATATATGTTTTACCTCAGTCTTGCCATTGCTGTTATTTTATTTAGACTTATTAAGTTTTCAAAAAGCTCACTTTTGAATCAACATCATATTCTGTTGTATAGCAACTTTTTTCCCCTTAATTTCTGCAGCTCACTTACAAAGAGACATAAAAAAACTAAACTGATATCTGATTCAAGCAGTGTCATAAAACTGTTAAGAATGTTTGTTGTCAATATTCCTCAGCATAATAGGAAAAAGATTTTGGCTTACTGAACTACCTATATTGTGATTTTAATGATTTGTGCTTCACTGTTTTACATCAGAGTAGATTAAGACTATTCTAATGTGTGCCAACCACAGTTTCAAAGGAATGTTCTGAAACATTCAGAGGTAGTGCAGGGTGCTTTTAAAACTCAGAGTAGGAGAGAATTAATTTAGTTTCTCTTCTATTCAAAACCTCTCATACAGTTCCTCCTCTAATACAAAGTTGAGAGATACCTTATCTATCAGAGAGGTCTGATAGATAAAAAGGACTGCCAGTACATATAAAACAGATTTTTTAAAGACTGCTACTGTTCAGCACATATCTATCAAAATAAAAGTGAGCTAAAATTGTGGTGGGTGGAGAAGGAGGTTGTAAACTCCAGCTAAAACCAGTTTTTACCCCTCTTAATTTCAACATATTTGACAGCATTTGTATACTGCCTTCATCCAACAGGAAAATGAATATCTTTCCCTGACACATACATTGCAGTAATTACATACGGATTGCTGTGATGGCAAGTGGAAAAGGCTTTGGGAAATTAGGCTAAGAGATGGTGCCAAGGGAATGGTCAGATAAGAGACAGCAAGTGAATAGTGGGTGGGGCAAGAGGCAAGTTCTTTCAGACTTGCATGTTTTTGGCAATGTAACTTTAAATCAAGCAGAATTAGTTCATCTGGTTGTGATTCCTATCTGATCTACCCTGCAAAGCAGGCATCAATCTTGCAAGACTGGAAGTACAATTCCTCCTCCCACCCCCCAAAATTTCCATTACAGCCTAGGAAGATTCTCTTCTGAACCTCTTGCCTCTCCCACCATCCAACTGTGGGCTAGGCTATCTCTTCTCTGATCATATCCTTGGCAGAACAGAGAGTGCTTTAAGAATAAAAGAGTAAGAAGCACAAATGTTCAGATGCATTTCTGCTGAGCATGAGTGGCTTTGAAGATTAGCCTAAATCATGGCTGACTGGGGAATTCTAGGAGTATGAAACAAAATGACTATATATGTGGAGCAAGATTTAGTTAATGTATTTGAAATTGCAGAAATAATAAAGAGGAGGAGCCTGTAATTGACTAAAATTAGAGTTATGTTTTGTAATTTGGAAACTGGCTGCTTCTACATGCCCTTATAAACTATTCTAATCATCACCAAAAAAAACCCACCAAAAGTAAGATTACTGTGTTAGATTTACTGTATAGTGACTTCCCTGGAAATTATTACAAGGATATATTTATTTTGGATGTAAACATTCAGTTTTTCAACAGAATATTTTTTAGCATTAATATGCTAGAGAATATCAATATAGTTAGTATCTTTTAAATTGTTTTGTTCATTTCAGCATTCTGCCTCATTTACCCTTTGAGTTATTAGATAAATAATCTTGCATTTTCTTAAGATAATGCAAATCTGTCATAGACAGGTTTAGTGGCCTAATTAGGTGCTGCTTGAAGTATTTTTACCCTTTCATTCTAACTTCCACACTGTTTTAGAGGAACTACATTGAACATATTTTGAACATATTTCCTTTTTACAAAAATGGGTTCTTATATAAAGGTTATATCCTAAACTAAATTTTCTAAAATTCTTTTTTTTTTAAAAGACCTAGAAATCTCTTTATTATAATAGATACTTTTTGAAGAAAATAAAGGTTTTAAATTTTATTTGTATTTCTTAATAAAGTTGGCACAACTATTCACATATTTTAAAATGGAAATTTTGTGTTTTAAAAGATTCCACACAAATGATGCCTAGTGCTTGGGCGATTAACTGAAAAGGGCACTATAAACACAGCACAGACCGACTGATAGTTTGTATTTGTGAAAGATTTTAGAGCATCACTAACTTGTACAAATTCACACTCCTTTTCAAATATTGCTAGATGTTCTGACACTTTTTGGCTCTTGCTTCTTTAATGTACAAAGCTGCTTTTGATGGGAAGAGTCAGATCAAGAGAGTCCTGAAGACACTTTAACTTTTGCATCCAGCTCTTAGATGACAATCTTTCATTAATTGACAGTGGGGGAAAATGTTATGCCCCAAATTGCCCTGATGCCTGTTGCAGGTATAATCAAGTTTGTGTACGTATATGGATAATTCTCTGCAGTTTTCTTGGTGAGGTTTTTTGGAAACAATTTGCCATTGCTTGCTTCCTAGGACTGAGAGAGAGTGACTGATCCAAAGTCACCCAGCTGGCTTTATACCTAAGACAGGACTCAAACTGATGGTCTCTGGATTTCTAGCATGTTGCCTTCAACACTACACCAAACTGTCTCTCTATAATTGCATTTGGAGCCACAAAATTGTTTACCTCATGATGATAAATTTACCCTTAAATTTGAAGAGTGAGCAAAAGGAACAGCCTCTTTGGCTTCTTTTCAGTGTTTCTAACACTTCAGTGTGTTGTTGAGTTTCTTTTTGTAATTTCACTGCTGTCCACCTCTCATTGCTGCTCTTTATTTCCCCTCCCCCTCACGCTTGTCAATTGAATTCACGTTTCTGTGCTTTTTATATTCTGTTTTGTCTTTGTCTATCTCCTCCATATCTCACTTTACAGAACCTTCACCAGCTCAAACAGATTCACACTTTGAGGCAGATGAATGAGCAACTGCTGGCCGAAAACAGGGCTTTGACCCGGGTGGTAGCCAGGCTCTCGAAGTCCGCTGAGCCCCCAGAGTCAGAAGAGCTATAGCACCTCCCCTTCCAGTTGATCTCACCTCTCCTTCCATTCTTCCAGGCAGGTCTTTGCTCTTATTATCTGCTCGAGCTATCTGCTACTCATTCTGCTTTCTTCCTAAGCGTGTTTAATAAGGAGGATGCCACACCAATAGCAATATGCCATTGAATGATTTCCTTTTCAAGTGCTCTTCCCTCAAGGTATAGTCCTTATTTTGATATATATATCATTCCTGATTTGTACAGTTGCTCCTTTTCAAGGTACGCATTTTTCTGCATGTGAATTTCATATTGGAGAACAATCTCCAGTATAATTTTTAAAATTATTTTGGCTTTACTTTGCCTTTTAAAGACAGTGTTGAATAAAGTGCGAATGAAAGGAGTAGAACGAATGATCAGAGTATAGGTTGTCCCAAGTAGTATAGGAGATGAAGGCAGCATGGTAGAAAAATGTACTTCTGAAAATATACATTAAAAAACTATATAAACTGGCTCCTTGTAAGTGATCTGAGTTGGAATATATGGAGCAGTTTAAAATTTGCCATGCACTGAATCATTATATGTCACACAGACCTAGGCTTATGAGTATTTGTTTAGCAATAGTTTGAAATTATGATGGCACTCAGAAAAGTGATTTACGATCTTGTAATCACAATTACATGATCAAAGGGACATACATACAAAGTGGCTCAGTGGCTAAGATGCTGAGTTTGTCGATCAGAAAGGTCCGCAGTTCGGCAGTTTAAATCCCTAGCGCCGCGTAACAGAGTGAGCTCCCGTTACTTGTCCCAGCTTCTGCCAACCGAGCAGTTCGAAAGCATGTAAAACTGCAAGTAGAAAAATAGGGACCACCTTTGGTGGGAAGGTAACAGCGTTCTGTGCGCCTTCGGCGTTTAGTCATGTCAGTCACATGACCACGGAGACGCCTTCGGATAGCGCTGGCTCTTCGGCTTTGAAGCATAGATGAGCACCGCCCCCTAGAGTCGGGAACAACTAGCACATATGTGCGAGTGGAACCTTTACCTTTTAATCACAACTTGGACGCTTGCCATCTGGCTCGCATTTGCAACACTACAGTGTGCTGTGCTCACACAATTGCGATTTGCTACCTTCTCAGCTGGCTTCCAACAAGTAAAGTCAATGGGAAACTGGATTTGCTTAACTGTGTGTTTCACTTGACTGTGTTAAAAATGGTCATAAAATTGGGTTTGGTTATGTAATGACTCACTTAATGTCTTCATCACTTAGTGTCCAAAATTCCAGCCCCAATTGTGTTTGTAAGTCCAGGACTACCTGTATTATACTACATACTGTGAGCTACTAGTAAGACAATAAAACTATATTGAAACCACAGTTTGTAATTCAGTGTAGAAGTAGGCTGAATTCTGAACACAAGTCTAGGTGTAGTATTCCTATTTTTGCCACAAATTATACTTAATATTTTTCACATTTTATATAATAATTTGAGGTATAAGAACCAGTGCCAAGTTACTCAATTTTTTCATTAATATCTTGTAAGCATCTTAAATATGACATTTTGATAATGCTGTGATACAGTAGAGCTACATCTTTTAGATTAACCTCTTCTCATGAACCTCTATGCCAGAGAAGGCAGCTAATAATGCATTTAAGACTTTAGACCAGTCAGCTCCTGTTCAAGGAGCAGCTGGTCAGGAGAGTATTCTCACAAATATATCTTGGAGACCAGTTGTGTCACAAGACTACTACAGTACGGTCTATGTGGATTACCTTTGAAGAGCATTCAGAAGTTTCAACTAATGTGGAATTTATTAGCACATGCAATATTGGGTGTCATAAGACACCCAACTGACAAGGATACATGAGTTACACTGATTCCTGGTAGGCTTCCAAATGCAGCTCAAGCATTTGGTTGTCACCTCTAAAGCCCTGAACAGCATGAGGCTAGGTTACTTGCAGAACCCAATGGTTTCTACTGATCTCACTGGATAAGAGAGTCAGCATGCTCTGAATTTCATTTCTAAAGCAGTGACTCTTGATGGCTCCTATGAAATGTGCTTTCTCTGTCATAATACTTGTCTTATGGAATAGCCTCCCCTGAGATATGGACAGCACTGACCCTGGTAGCCATCCAGAAGGCCAGAAAAACCTCCTTTACTCCCATCCCAGGGCATTGAGTTTAAGATATTAATGGAACCTTAGCACAAGTATGACCATATTTGATATATTAATAGTGAAATGTTTAAGGGCCTCAATCTAGTTTTTTCTGTAATGGATTTGTACATTTTGGATGATGTTTTTATTTCTCTTCACTGCCCAGAATTCCTTTGTTAGATGAGCAGCTATATAAATTAGTTCAATGAATAAATTATGTCTTCTAATTCTTTTGGTTCCAAGGAAATTCTGAAGATCATTGGTTTGAACTTGCAAATCCAGTGTTTCTTTCATAACGTCTTGTCCCAGATTTACACTTTTCAATTTTAAAGTAAAAATGATTGTATTCAGTGTTTATAAAATTGGTGGCAGTGGTTGTTATTGTTATAAATTCACCTTGTATCTGTCCTTAATTAATCATAGACGCCATTAAATCAGGTTCAACTCCTAATGCTTGCATGGACCAACAGTCCATTTTGACTTATCTCTAGCAGTAGTTGGAAACTGCATTCATTCCAAGATGGAAGTTGGATGGATAGAATCTATATCAGGGGTGTTAAACTCAAGGCCAGGGAGCCGGATCCAGCCCACGGGGTGCTTAGATCTGGCCCGCGGGGCCATCCTGGAAACAGGAAAGGACCGGCTCAGGATGCCTCTGCCAGTAAAAATGGAGCTTGGGAGGGCCACGGGCTGCCCTCCCGAGCTCTGTTTTCACTGGCAGAGGGTGGCAGGACGCTGTTGCAGCCAAAAACCGAGCCCAGGAGCCCATTTTTGCTGCCAGAGGGCTTGGGCCACCCATGTGCTCCCGACATGAGTGACGTCAAGCTGGCCATGCCTACCCCAGCCCTCTGAAGTCAACATAACCCTGATGCGGCCCTCAATAAAATCAAGTTTGATACCCCTGATATATATGATGATACCTGGGATAATGATGAGACATCATTTTTCTCACTCTTCAAGAAGCCAGTTCTGAATCCAACAGAAATGGATAACTGCCATCCTGTCCTCAAAATCTCCCTTTTTGGGAAGGATGTTGAAAAAGTGCCAGGACCAAAATTTGTATTTATGGTAGTTTGAAAAGAGGTTTCTGTATGGTGTGGAAACCACATTGGTCCCTCACATGGGACTCTCATAGGACTTGAATGGAAGAAGCTAATCATCCTTGTCCTCCTAAATTTCTCAGTGGTTGTTAACCACAGCATCATATGTAGATTGCTTGGGAGTTCTGAGAGTTGGAGGTGCCAGATTACAGTGGTTCGACTGTGTGAATTCCAATAAGTGGTTGCTGTGGCAAACGTTGAGCCCTCAAATATTCCCTTATGAGTACTATGAGGCCACAGGCCTTTCCCTTATCCTGTTTAATATTTTCATGAAGGTGTTGGAAGATGCCATGCACCCATTAAAATTTAAATTAGCATGTTGATAACTTCTAGTCATATAGCTTTACTCATCACTGCTTTTAACGCCTTATATGGCCAGAGGGCACCTATCAAGGATCTCCATCTGCATGATGAGAGGAGACCTGGTGGAAAGCATTATCTGTGTGGGTTCCACCCTATGGAACAGCCCTGCGCTCATGGCCTCTCTAGTTAGTAAAGAAATGGTTCTTCCAGAATACCTTTAGCGTTGTGGGGGCATTGATAATAAAATTAGTGTGTATGCATAAACATATGTACAGTATACCAGTATGTATGTGAATGTACAGTATGTGTACATACAGTATGTGCTATATATATATATGTTTGTGTGTGTGTGTGTGTGTGTGTGTGTGTATAATACAGTATATATATATGTGTGTGTGTGTGTGAGAGAGAGAGAGAGATAAAGATATGATAGAGAGAGAGAGACAGAGAAAAAGAAAGAAAGAAATAGCTGTTCACTGCTAGACAGTAGACAAATTGCATAAGTAAAATAACACACAGCTCTTCCAAGAATTTTCTCAGATTTCTTAAAATCCAGTCATTCACTTTATTTGTAGCTTTCCCTTTCTTACACTTTTTTCAACCTTGCAAAGCTCCCCCCCCCCCCAGCCCATCCATTTGAATCTTATTCTCAAACTATGATGATTAAGGAAATGGTCAATCTTTGTCTGGTCCCAGATTGACTGTTTTTTTGCAGTCCATGGTAAACTTCTTCAAAATATATAAATGAAAGGATCCACAGTATTTTTCTCAATCTCCCACTTTCACAGCTATACCTATCTATAGCATATATAGTACTCTCGCTTTTAGCTCAGAGTTGAACCACAGATCTTGATAAAAGCCATTCTTTGATTTAAAAAAGCATTTACGTACAAATAAGAAAATCTGTATGTTATTTTCTAACCCGCTATTGTGGAGTCAGCCTTGATAGAAATAGTCTCACCCAGTGCCTGGATTCCTCTAAAGTGAGTAAATTCTATTAGCTTGTCAGTCAGGTTTTTTTTTTTTAAGTTTCTCACCACCTGTAGAGAAAAGAATTCAGGAATGATTTAACCAGGAATTAAATGCATTTTCAGAAATATTTTTGACTTGTTTGATGGATAGATTAATTTGGATCCCTTTCCTTCATCATGCCTTGCCAATTCAATTCAAAATATTGCCTCTCCTTTTTATGAGTAAGCCTTTAAGGATTGCTTAATTTCAACATGTTTGCTTTACTGAGAAAAGAACTTGTACGTATTTTTTACCCTATCGTGGCGATAGAAAGATACATTGAGTTATTAGTAACCAATTGTGTATTTCTATTGGCAAGACAGCCCAAATAAATTTGTGTTTGTGGCTCCATCTTAAGTAGATAACAAATATTTCACTGATAAATGATCCCCTTTCTTTTGGGATCAGCTGTCAAAAGTGTTTCAGTACTCCTCATCTTATCAAGCACTGTCATTTCTTTCAACAGAAGCCTGTCCATAGGAATTCTTGGGAGCCAAATGGAGGCATATAGAAAGTATGCCTTCTTTGTTAAATATGTTCACAAGCTGTCCTATTTTGTAAACTATTAAGAATCCAAATCTCTGGCCCAAAATCGCTTACTTGTGAATGTCCTTGCCTAAGAATCACTTGGCATTTCTAAGCACACTTAACTAATACCACTTTTTTCATAGTCCAAATTGTTAATCAACTAAAATGACATTTTACATTTCAAAAACGAAGAAAATGTAACTCAAAGTACCTTTTATTAGTTTATTTTGTGAAACACACAAGAAATTGAAACCCATTGAAAACTGACAAAAGTCATTGAAAACCGGCAAATTTTTACTAAAAACATTTTCCACAAAGAAGTTCATGCCATTTTCTTCCCTACAGGTATGTGAAATATGAATTTAAATAATAAAACCTAGTTTTTGAGCAACTCGTCATTACTGTTACCGGTATGTTTGCACTCTATAATATGTAACAGAAGATCAACCTAAACCAGACTCTTTGATTCATAACTGATTTGTCACACAAAAATGAGATATACATATTTGCTCTAAAGTGTTCAAAATTGGGGGGGAAAAAGACTATTCTTTTTCCAAATATAATTAAGTTTGTTATTACAATTTAAACTGGATGTTATAAAAAGGATAGAGATTTATTAGTTATCTTATTTTGAGAGGTAAGTCTGAAGAGAGGTGTCCATAGTATTTTCTGCCTTATGCATCAAAATAAGTTGACTAATTTAGAGTATTTTATGCCTTGTTATGGCTGAGAGCAAGGCCTCATTTGTTGCTCTGTATCAGCCAGTGAAATCATTTTGGTCAATACATAATTTTCTGTTCTGCATATATCTGGGATGGTTTCCCTCTTCTGTTTTAGGAAGGTAGAATACTCTTACGTTGAGTAGGGAGAGTTGGCCATATGCTAAGCAAAAGCCATTTATAGGAATACAGATTACTACTGTATACATTCCTCTCTTTTTTTCCTCTCCCCACTTTACCTGCCCCACCCGCCACCCCACAGTGGCTGGAATGTTCTGGGACACTCAGCGCAGAAATGTTTTGATGCTCTATCTTGTCTTTGAAACAGGTTTTGACAGATCTGAAGTCAGACAATCAGCGGCTGAAAGATGAGAATGGAGCACTCATCCGAGTCATCAGTAAACTCTCAAAGTAGCATATTGAACAAAGGATGGGCAGAAAGAGGAGATTTCTGTGCACAAGCTGCCAACCCTGCCACCAACTTCCGATCTTCCAGTTGAAAGAACTGCTGGCAATTTAGCCATGGACCAGTTGGCAACACACACAGCTCCTTGCACTTGCTGGGCATTTTTATTTTGCACAGTGCTTACCCCGCCCCTTTCTTCTAAAAGCATGCCTCACCACAAGTTTATTATTTTTACAATATTGAAGTAATTTATTCAAAGGGACAAAGAGTGATTGGCACTGTCTGAACTACTCAAACCATCTGCTGTAAACCCAATATGCATCCAACCTTAATCTGATGTAAAGAAGTATCTAATGTAATAAGTGATATAGAAATGACTATAGTGTCTATCGAACATGTCTTAAGATACTGTCATGGAATAGGAATAGGGAGTGAAATGGAATTACTCCTCCTGGAATGTGGGAGTCTGCAGTCTGTGAAAAACCTGTTGGCTTATTTCTTTGGGAGTCTCATAATGGTGTCTTGCCTTGGAAATACATATTCTACATATCTCTCAGTACTTGACTGATTTATTTAATGTTAGATTTGAAATCAGTTTAATATTGGGGCCCAATAATTGTTTTCTCCTTTCCATCTTTCCTCAAGATGCTTCCTACTGGGTTTTCTTCATGATTGCTTTCTCTAGGATTGTTTCATAGATGATTACACCTTATAACTGTCACATTCTTTATAATTCTTTCCCCCCCAAGAATTCTGGTGGAAGGACATCCAACAGAAAACATTACTTAGGGTGGATTTCCATGTATAAAATATCCATGCAGGATGTATCTCTGCACAAGATATCAACATGTCTTTTTATAAGCAAAATGATTCGTTTACCAGTGAAATAATAACATTGCATAAAAATCAGGGCAAATAAGTTGGATTTAAGATAATGTTCATTAGGTGCAAAGCTGAAAACACAAGAGTGTTCTCAGAGTTTAAAGTGGAAGAAGACTGGTGGTTAGAGGTGCTTAGTCCTGTGCAAAATGCTGTCTCAAGTCTTGATAAAAATTATACTACTAATATTTGAGAAGTTTAATGCAATGTTTCATTTGCACAGTTGTAAACAAATGCACTTGTATTTAATATCAGTAAGATCAGTAGCACTCACACCATGGTTTCTGTTCATATTGGAAATGAATGCATTAACTTTTATAGATTCTCAGAATACTAGCGGCTTCAGAGACTGTGCTTCTCTGGTTATAACAATGAGATTTCACTTGCAGCACTTAATATATTTTTCCAAATCCTGACCACTGCTTTTCTTTCTTCCTGTGTATTCCAAAGCATGATGTCACATTTTGAAGCTATACTTTTTGGTCTGGATTTAGTCCGGTTTCACAATTGATTAGAACAGAGTCTTTGGGATTTAAGAAAAGCAGCTTATACATAGATACAAGTGAGTAGTAGTACTTCAGGCCTTTTTGCCATCGTTGCTCAATGGTGAACACAATATGGCTTTTTAAAAATCTATTGTGGACTACTATGACAAAGAGGTGACTGACCTTTTCTCTTTCATCTTTTTGTTCAGTATTCTCATGTATTCTTCTTGCTTTTATTGGCTACAGAGAAATGCAGAATTCTGTTAAGATCTAGGAGTTGCCACCTGTGAGCTGACTGATTCAAATATTTGTTGTCTGACGTAGTGATCAGTGCATTCACAATATTTACAGCTTTCTAATTTAGCTCTGAGGCTCTCAGCAGCCCTTTGCTTTCCTCTGTCCCCCTTTTTGGGAACTTTGGATATTGTCCAGATTCCAAGGTGTGTCTAACAATTATATGTGAAAGTTAAATACATTTTGTCATTGTAATGAATTTTATTCATGATATTGCTTTTCTACTGCCTAACTGAGTTCAGCCCCATAGAGGGTTGCAGAGGGATATGAACAAAAGATTTTTAGTTGGTCCTGTCAAACTCTACCATAAACAGTCATGGAAATGAAAAAAAGAATCATTATGTAAGAGTTCATCCATAGTACTACTGTTATTTTATGCCCGGAATATAGTAACTTAAACCAACCTTAGTTTTAATATCCAGAAACCTAAGGACAAATATAAATAAGGCCTACTATGAAGAATTGTGCCTTATCCAGTCAAGAGTTGTAATTAGATCAAATTGAATTTTGCCCAAAATTGTCTGAGTTGATTAATCATGAAACAATCCAATATGCTCACCATATATATATTTTTGTGGGGGGTAACGGGTGAAAACAGTTTATTCCTTAGGATATCATAAAGATGAATGGCAACAATCAACATCTTAACATTTTAGGCCTAAATATATTTTTCTTATATTTTCAAGGATTTCAAACCACCTTCAAACTGTTAAATAAACCCATTTTTATCCTGAGGCAAAGAAAATCTTAGTCCAGTTTTAAAAGCTGAAATATGAATGAGATTTGTTCCTTCTCTCAAAAAATGGTGAAAAGGAAAATTTTGAAAGGAAGTTACTTATTTCATTTGAATTAAACAATATAACTACCAATTCAAGAACTAATATATGTTTTAATATCTTATTTTAAAATTTTCATTTGAAACCAAGAACTATTTTCAAGAAACTTCCTTATTTAATGAAGGGCTGAATGTGTGGATAGGCAAAAGGCATATTCATGTTTAAATCAAATTATTTTAAGTTTTTTATATGATCAAGTAAACGTGCCTCAAGAATTCAGGATTCTTGTTTTTAAAGGATATCAAGAATGAAAATATTACTCCTCTCACTGATTATTGCTCTGACCCAATTAAGTTTAGATTTAGATGAATGTTCTATTTTAATTGTTCAGGCAGCTAAAATGTTCTCTGCATAAGCTGCAAATGACAGAGGAGAATGGTTGAAAGTTTAGCCTGAAAGCTTTCAAGCTTGTGGATGATATACGTTTTTATTTAAAATGGGAAATGAAAGGTTCTGTTTTGGTTCTTGTTTCTGAAAGCTTTCACCAGTGAATTTTTCCATCTCTTAAGATTTTAAAAATCCTTGTGCAAGTGCTTTTAAGAAGCAGCACAATTTTATTCCTTGCAAATGAGGAAGTTCAGTGGGATTTGTCTAGTAAGAATTAAAATTCATATGAAACAAGTGGTACTACATGTTAAAAGAACTAAGTATAGGAAAACAAACATAAATAGGGAAGAAAGCCTTAATAGCCATTTTGTGATTGGCTTACTTTACGAGAAGGCTCTCTTCCTAGTAATATGGATAAACTGTTCATAGAACATAAAAGGATGAGAGAAAGACAAGGGTACGTAGGTGCAAGAGCAAGTATATATGAGTACATTTGAATTCAGAAAAGTTTGTTTAGTATTTATTTGTTTCTGTCCATATTGTTTTACAGTTAATGGAAACAATTCATGGATGAAATCTGGATGATCAGGGAGCATTAGATGAATCTAACTTGATCATTTTCCAATGCATATGCACTTGGTTTTTACTATTGGAAGCTAGTGCAGAGTCATTGATATATCACTTTCTTCTTTTCTCTTAAGGGGTGTTTATATTAATAATTACCTTTTAAAACACTTATTCCCATGGAATAATTCAAAGTATAAGGCTAACCATGTTGCTGTTTGCTGATAAAGCATTAACTATAAATTAAACACAACCCCCGGGCTATCACTGATATATAAAGATTAAGGTTTGTTATTAGGACAAAAACATTTGGCCCTTCAAATGTTCCTGAAATCTCAGCATCCCTCGCCATTGAACATGATGGTTGAGACTTCTGTAGTTCAGTAATTTCAGGAGCCTTCACTTCTCCCATTCCTGCTTTAGACTAAAGTTTAACACTTGTCTCTAACTGAATGATATAAATGTAAAGAAAAATGTAAAGTATATATCCCTTCTGGGACATTAATGATTCCCCACCCATATTTTGTTATTGTGAAGAGCAGAATGTAGTCCTTTGCCCGCATTTAAACCTGATCCATTGGGTCAAGTTCTCCTTTCAAATTACTACGATCTGAAAAGTAACCAAAACCACCCCCAAATTGTGAAGAGTTTGAGGAAGAGTGCCACAGTGTACAGTACATTAGGAAAACTTCCACAGTGTATATGCAGATGTGTCTCAACACATCCCTTTCAATTATTCTAGTGCTTACCAGAACCTAAAAATGAACTTGTTTTGACAGGATTTTTCACAAGCAAATTGAATATCCTGCCACAAAGAATGTACTTTGTCCTTGTCCACTCTAATATATGCATTTTTATGAAGTCCCTCAGCTTTGGTACAACAGGCCTTGTTTTCCCCATCTTTTGACCTTCCAGCTCCACTCAGCCTGCTGCCATATTAGCTGACCTGGGAGAGAAGCTTCTGACTTAGGGATATTAAACATTGGAAGCAGAAGGTTTGTATCTCAAAGGCAACTATAATATCTGTTTCAAGCTTTCGGTTTCCCAGGGCTTTTTCTTTGAATGGTGTGTTTCGATCACATTTATTCTGTGTTTGAAATCTTTTTGTGTGATTCTACTAGAGGCAGCATGTTCCAAGAAGAGTTTGTTTTTTGTTTTTTTTAACCAAGATTACTTCTTAGCAAACTTAACTGATACATTCATCCATTCCCCAAGATTCCTTTATTTCTTGGGGCAAGTTGAACTCTGGGTGAATATAACTTGTTAGGTTCTTGAGCCAGCAGAAGGGTTAAAATCCACTGTGTATCTTTCCACTCCTGACTGTTTAGTATATAATATTGAGGAAAGGCAAAATCCCTTACTGTAAAAGCTATTCTGGGAGAAAAAGAACAGCATCCTACTGTTGGCTCATTAACTTCCCACATGCAAATATTCTAAGTGTTATCTGTTTTTAAAAAAACGTTTTACAGCTCTTTGTAAATAACTAATTGGAGAAAAGAGTGGCTTGTGTGTGAAGGAAGAGAATGTATTTTTATGCAACTTTTTTTGAGTGGCCTTCCAAATTTTGAGATGAATGCTTTTGTTTTCCTGATTGTTACATAGTATTCTAAGTATTTTATGTTTGAAAGTTTGGGAATAATATTCACATCTATAATGCTTGTAAACACAACAGTATTTATAAATGAATAAAACAAATGCTTTAACACTGTCCTAATGTCTTAACTAATGAAAGCGTGTTTTCCTGCAGTTGACTTATTTCCTTAATGATTTTCTCTTTCAATTCACGTTTCCTCACCACTTCATATATTAGTACTGCATTTGTTTGACTCTTAAGAAATATTGCCTAACATCATAATGCTAAGCATAATCAGATGTAAAAATGAAGCAGCGATATTGAGAATTTGTCTGAACAATGTGGTGAATCAAGTCAGAGGAGGAATTCTGATATGAGGAAGTTAAGCTTGTACAGAAGGATTTCACATTGGGGTGAAGTACTGTAGACCTATGAACATTCTGCCATGCTGTTTAAAATGACTTTCTGAGATACAGAATCTGTTTGCCCATTTTCTCCTGAAGTGACAAATGATAAATAAAACTTATCTGCCTACAACTTGGTTCAATATGCAAATAGGGAATATCGGACTCCAGATCTCAGTATAGAGGCACTAATCTGTGGAGTTCTTGGTGTTCTCTGAGCTTGGTTGTTTTCTTGCAGATGTATCATTACTCAACTAGGCAATCTCATCAGTGGTAGAAGGGAATGAGGCTTGCTTTTTGTTTATTTACAATTGATTTTCCCTGTCAGTGTTGGTGAGAATACTAATTAGTCTACTTGGGAGAGGCACTAATCTATCAATTAACTTTTAAATACCAGAACCTTGATAGACATGAACACATGGCCCTGTTTCATTTATTTAGATAGGAAGATATTTCTCTTCCTGGAGAGGCTGAGCCACTCATACAGTAGGATGAAAACCATGTTGCATTAAACCAGTTTAAATTTTTAGAGGGAGTGGTTTGTTAGCACAGGAAGGAACTGTTTTCTGCAGGATAGGAGGCAAGGAAAACCAGATGTCCTTGGTGTCTTAATGTGCCATTGTGTCCCAACCTGATCAGAGATCGAAGCACTGTTCTATGAACTGCCATCGTATATGGCAAAGCTCCTGTCTAACCAAAAGCTGCTGTCAGATGAATCAAAGGGAGCTTTTTTTCCCCCTTTCATATTCCTTATGGTGACTTTTTGTCCTTGCTTTATTAATAATTCTTGTAGGCAATTGCTTTTTGTGGGGGAAGACAAATAAATTTTATTAAATCCACAGGGGTGATTTTGTTTTAATGAGACTTGCTGAAGGAAAGCTGCCATCAGCATTCCACATTGTAGGAAAGGAAATAATTCTTCTTAAATAGCACCCACCCAGGGTTTTAATGCAAGAGCAATTGGTCATGGATGCATCTTACCTATGGCAGCAATCTTGTACTAAAAAAATGGTGTGTTTTATATAGAAGATATTCAAATGTGATATCAAAAGGTTGGGATATTTTGGAGAAATCATTAAGTGTGTCACAGTAACTGACAGGACTACTGTATCAGAGGTGGGTTCGCTAGAACCAATAGCGGGAATTTCCCCCCATTCGCCGAACCAGCAGCAATGGACATGCCCCCAAAACAGTCCTCTGGCCGAAAATCGGTGCTCCATCCTCAAATCGGCTGAAAAACAGCCTTCTGCGCATGCGTAGAGGGTTTTTACCTGGAAGTGATGAGGGTGCAAGTGCTTGCTACGCTCTCTCGTGCACATATGCACTTCCGCTGCAACTGTGAACCGTTAGAGAAGGTAAGTGGAACCCACCTCTGTACTGTATAAAGCATGTAATTGGCTGACTAAGGCAACTGAGATAATCATGTATTGGAAGTTGCATTCCCCACTTTTCTAGTCTGACAACACAGAGCATTTCCATCAAAACCAAGCAGGGTATTCTCAAACATCTCCACAAAATACACCAGTGATAAATTATTTATTAGCTTGGTTCCAGAAGAGAACATAAAGTATGTTTAATCTTTTGCTGATTCCAGGTCCCCACAAAGGTCAGAAGTCAATTGATGGCTACTTTGCTACAAGGGAAATAAAATCTATTATGCAACCTAACAATTGAAAAACCACATACAATGGAATTGTCATGGGGATACATTGCTCAATAAAGTGTTTAATACTGTGCATTTCCCCCAAATAGTTAGCTAATCATCCATATGCATTACAAAAAGGGTTTTGTTTTGAAGTGCTTGTTTGTGCAAAATTTGAACCATAGCCTGCAATTGTTGCTGGTTAGTTTGTTAGCATTTTGGAAACAGACTCCAAACAGCAGGAATTACCCATGTTTCTTCTCTAGACAACAGGAGGAACATGACACTTTATTAGAATCATTAGCCAGGTTTTAGAAAACTTACAGGTACAGCCACAATGTTCCACATGCCATTTTAATGCCCAAGAGCTATACCAGAGGGAATAATCGGGCCCAGTTTCAATTACCAAAATAATCTGGAAAACAAATAACTTCTTGTACACAATTGTGTTTATGATTATGGAATAGCACAGGTTGGAAGGACCTCTGCTGTTGATTTGTGAGAAATATGCCTTACTGCAATATTTCCCATTAGCTGCTAATTACTACTCTTACCTTTCACGTTTCCCACATAATTGTTAGCCCCAAACCAGAAATTCATCACATGTGTGCTCTGAAATGCCAATGCTCCCACCGGATGGCTGATAATTTTTTTTAGAATTCACTGCAGTCAATGGAATGGCTTTTTTGTGCATCAAGAAGCAGGAAAATTTAAGGAAGCATATTGTGCATATGGCTTTCTGATCCAGGACAAAGTCCAATCATAGCAGCAGTGAGCCAACCCAGAAATGAGTCCAAATGGGTGCACGTGCATTTGAGTTGACAAAAATGTTTTATTTTGGAATCAGGTTCAAATCATTCCTCGGTAGACTACAGAAGCTTCTAAGAAAACTCACCTCCTCCCATCTTCTAACTTAGAGATGATCCAGTTTCTCCCTTAATGACCTCAACGTAAAGTGAGAATACTTCTATCACAACCCTCTAAGGAAGGCAAACCTGATGATAAAGTAATTGGGAAGACAATTTGCACTTTGACATGGAAGGTCTGCTTCACTGCTGAGGCCAATGAAGATTTGCACTGATGTGCCTAAATTTCACATACGAGTATCCTACTCGGAAAAATTCATTTTTGTAGTGGTGTGTGTGCCTCCCAATCTGATCCTTTTCTGGATTCTTCCAAGAATTGGAAAGGCATGCAAAGCATGGATCTAAAGCAATAGTAATTATCTAGACTATAAAGTCTAGATAAAGCTTCGATCTAAAGCAATAGTAGTTATCTAAACTACATTTAAAGTGTATTTCTATGCATAATTTAATAATCCTTGCAGCAACCTTTCAGTATTTTGATCCATCCATTGTTTTCTTACACAGTATGATTGAGATTATATTAATCTGGTATTTCTCTAACCAACATGTTGTAGTTGTGTTAGACCCTGAACTCCAGTATTCTCAGCCCCAGAGCTAAAGAGAATTTGTCTTACAGGGATAGCAATTTTTAAAAGTAGTACAAAGAGATAAAATCTCATGCAGCTGCCAAAATTGTCTATGATCCTTGTGAAAATCAATTTCTCAGTCTATTTATTCTGAATTGTAAGATCCAACAAGTGTGTGTCTACTTTTAAATAAACACAAAAAGCATCTAGATGTTTCAGCTAATTTCTTTAATAAGGAGACGCATATCATTACAAAATAACAGGTTGACAATAAAGACAGAAACAATCCACATGAGGATAGGGAAGGGACCATTAAAAGCAGCTTCCTGCAGGCTTAGGGGAGTGGAATCACGTTGCACCTGAAGTAGGGAAGATAACTGGAGATGAAGACTCCAGTAAATTTAGTCAGTTTGGGAAGCTTCTACATCACAGAGGAAATATGGCTGGAATGGGAAGGAGCTGAGGCCCCACCCTACACCTGAGTATCAGATGTCTGAAGCCTTTTGTAACCTAGCCTGTGGTGGGTCATCATGACCATCTCTTCATACAGCTGCTCTATTTGGAAGTTGGGGTGCCATCATCTCCCTCTGCAGTTATATGCCTTTTAATAGCAGCCTCAAATGCTATTAGGTGGTCAAATAATGATATGCTGATCTCTGTTCATAAATATAGTGCTAAAGGCACAAAAGCACCTGGCACAGGTGGGAAAAATCCCAGTTAGCACTGAATTTTTCTTCCTCAGCCATTTGCAAAACTTCTGCACTACTGCCATCACTGCTTAGATTTCTATAGTTCAAGTTAGCATAAGAGGAGTAGGTCAGCAGTCCCTGATGACCAAACACGCTGTCTTAATCAAAACTGCCTTGAGGATCTTCAGGGACTTTATTAATACTGCGCCACTTTAAACACTAGCCTGTCTATCTCAGGATTGAGTCCTTGGTCCTCTTATCCATAAACAAGCAGTTATAAAATCACAGGAAGTAGAGGCCTCTTTGCCACACAATCCTTAAGTACAGAAATGATTTTCGTTAAATTATGCTACGGTAGGTAGCCATTCTGAAAATTCTAGCTAAAAAGTGCTACCTTCGTCACTTAATTCTCGACCTGCTCACCAATCTTTCCTCAATCTGAAGCTGTGCAATACATTTGTACCAAAGTGCAAAGTCCACAAAACATGGCTGCATCAGTTGTGTTTGTCTCTTAACCACTAAGAATTATGGTTTTGCATCTTATTGAAAAAGGCAGTCACTATTTTAGGCAGAAAGGCTGTGCAAGCTTTGAAAATAATTTATTTACAGTTCACTTTAATGAACTGATACCTTAAAGCAAGTAGTATCTTTTTCTCAGTATTCCAACAAAGACTTGAAAAAGAGGAGGCTGCTTGGTAAGAGAATTGCAGCAGTGGTGTGAGATCCGAAGCATTTCTTCCAAATAATTTTGAAAGCATGTGTTTTATACTCTGTTGCCAGGCCTAAAGTGACAAACAATCAAACTGCTAGTATTTGCCAAATCGCCCTATTATTTTTTTTCAAGCTAAAAGGAAAGAGCTCCAATGTCAGTTATTGCTTCTCTATTCTGGAATAGTGTCCAGCATTTAAATTTCCCCCAACATGCCAGAGCAACTCCATGAGAAATTCAAATGGTGGTCAGCCTCCCAGGTATAGCCATTGCTATCCTAATAATTCTTGCCAAGAGGAACAGCTAAAATAGGTTATGGGTACTGATAGACCTGACAGATGATCCAGTTCCCAAGTCTGCCCCCACAGCCCCTACACACAGGCTAAGAAAAGGCTTCAGACCAATGCCATTCATAGCTTAACAAGGTCAGACCCCAGGCAGGGCCTCAGCCTCAAGCCAACCTTATCACTCATCAGTGACCCAAGTGGATAACGTAACAGTTGGACAGCAAGACAGACAAAGAAAGCAGGGAGAGGGAAGCAGAGAGAGAGAGCAAGGATCACTTGTTAGCCAATCCCCGTTTCAGGATCCTGGCAGCCTGTGATCTAATATGGCTTCTAAAATTTGCTTCAACAGTAGAGGCTTCAACACCACACAGAACATTGAAGCTGAAATGTTGTGGCTATCTGAACATAGTAAAAATGCCACCAGTTTTGCAAATATTAATTATACGAGACACTGATGAAACTTACTGCCATCTTGGTGTTATATCTTATCCCACCCCCTCCCTGCTGTCACCGAGTATATATTTTAATGGATCAAGCATGCTTTGTTGCTCTTTTTTTTGTTTAAAAAAATTATTACTTTTTATTGAAAATAAATGTATGTTGTTACGACCATTCTCTCTGATTTATTTATTTTTACAATCCCCCTCTATTGCGTTAGGTAAAATAAATTCATTCACACCACATTTTAAAAATAATTCTGTAGCCTGGCTGTATTTCTAGAAAACGAGTGATAATCCACATATTGTACGAGTTCTGCTTTTGCATGCTTTTACTTAAATACTGTGCTAGTTGTCATGCATCATTTATAAGAAGGTTGTATTTATGTTAACATTAGATCTCTATAATCATTTTATACAGAAGTACACACAAATGATGGAATTTGAATGAGGCTTAGATGGCTTAATTGATTCGTTTTCTCAACTCTTTTATACAGAAAAGGAACTCAACAAAACATACTGACTGTTAAACCATTTTAAACCATAGAAATAGAAGCTGTAATTCAATAAAAGAGTATGTTCCAATTTATTAGTACTAATATGTCCAGTACCCTGCTTTCAGATAGGGCAGCCTGGGTGGTTAGCAGAAGGAACCAAAGCAGGTTTGCATCATGAAGTTTTGTCATATGAACCATAAAAATGAAGATACTCAAATGTTTATTCTAAGCTAGTGAAAGTACAGCAGCCTTCTTGCACCTCACAGTGATGTCTTCTTTCCACTGTTCAGCTAAATTCAATCAAACTGGCCATATACCTTTTAACATGAATTGCTATGTGCATCCAATATATTATCAACTAGCCAAAACTGTCATAGCCATTGCCTTCAGCACTTTTTTTTTTTTTTTTTGGTCTTTCTTCTGGCAGTTTCTGTGTAGAAGTAGCAATGCAGAAGTATCAATCAAATGTGAAGTAACAATGTGAGTAGAAGCACTATCTTGGGGTATAAGCACCAATGCAGTTAAACAGTTCAGGTAGCCATCTGTTTTGTAGTGTGAATGAAGTAGTGATTTATAATGGACATAGCTTATAAGTACAAACTATTAGGAGCCAGAAAGGGATATTAAGTTTGAGGGCTCGATAAAAAATGTTCATTTCAGGTCAGGTCAGAGTTACATATCAACACATTTAAATGGCACATGTTTGCTAGCACTGCAATTAACACATCTGCCTTTAAATAATGACCTCTTGAAAAGCATCTAAGAAATGAATTAATGCCAGAATGATGAGGATGGGGATATTTTTTACACTCATATAATGGAGGATGCAAAACTAGAACTGATCCCACATTCTGTAGCTGCGGAAAGGATTCTGCAGTCCAACTGGTTGGTGAGAAAAAGGAAAGACAAAAGGACTATTGTCTCTGGAGACAATATTTTAGTTCAGTATTTCTTAAACTTGCCAACTTGAAGATGTGTGGACTACCACTGACAGAATTTTTTTAAGTGGAAGTCCATGCAACTTCAAGTTGCCAAGTTTGAGAATCACTTTTTTAATTGATCACAACAAAAATAAGAATGTGTCTGTCAGACCCTATCCAAACTATAGAGCACTGCTTCCATCCCCCAGTCTCATACACAGCAGTTTTAAAGAGATGATGGCTAATTTCAATTCTGCTTACCCTGAAAAGCAAAAAAACAAAAACAAAAACCCATCAATAATATGATCAGCAAAATTTACTCTTCCTTTTTCCAGCTAACCTTAGAGTTGATATGACAACAATTCCCTCAATGGTTTATAATCCCACCAGGAAAGTACCTTATTTGCCAAACTTTTGCTTTTAGTGGAAAGAGATTCATTCTTTGCCCATTAGAACAGTCTCACCTTAGAGTAGTTCTGTTCTCAAGATCAGTGAAGATGCAGGTCTACAATTTAAAAGCCAAAACTCATGTTTGATTTCAGAACTCCACTAGTATGTATTAATGATGCTTGAAATCTTATATCCTTGCCAGCTGGCAGTATTTAAAGCTAAGAGGCACAATAAAGGAATTGGGAAGAGGTTTCACTTACCCCTTTTCTTTGTAGAACCTGCTTGCATCAAACATATTTGCACAGAAAAGTTCCATTAAGTCTAATTTTTCTGATTAAGCATATAAACAATTACATACGCTTCTTCAGAGCCAGTGTTGAACAATTTCAATGCTCCCTTTGTGTAGTTAGGTCCAAAGCTCCAAGTATGATAGCTTACCAATGCATCCAGTGAACCAAGATAAAATTACAACCATTTAGATGTAATTGAACAAAGAAGGGAATTTGGAGAGAGCATACAGAAAGTTTTCAACTGTCTCCTCTCTTTGCTTGTCTATACCAGGGGTCAGCTCATAGAGCCACAAAGGTCCTAACCGGAAGCCCCCCATTCAATTCTGGAGCCGACCAGAAGTCCAGTTCCCCCACCATAGAGTCTCCTCCTAGTGCAGTGACTTTTTTCCTCTACCTGTCCTAACCAAAAGCCCTATCAATTGTGGAGCCAACCGGAAAACCTACCCCTTGCCATAGAGTCTCCTCCTGGCATGCCATGCTTTCCTCCCCTAACCGGAAGCTCCTCTCAAAATTGTGGGCCTGACCAGTGACAGGGGGCCAGAGCAGAGGGATGAAAAAGCCATATGCAGCTCCAGAGCCACGGATTGCTGACCCCTGGGCTATACCAAGGCATCTTATTTTGAAGCATTTAAGCAGGTGGTCATGTTTCTCCCTCCTCACTAGTTGTACGGCGAGTTAATCAGGTGAAAATGGATAGAAAAAAATAAAAAAATGGCTACAACTTATTGAATGAAATGCTTTAAGAATCAACTGTCTTAACTCAAATTATGCATTTTTCATCTGTATTGATCTGTCTATTCTTTGCATTAATTCTTATATTTTGAAAGAAAGAGATCTCACACAGGAAACTCAAAAATTGCTTCACTTTCAGGCATGGGTTCTTAGTTTGATTTGTTTACATTTTAGGTACAAGTAAAACAAGCAGGCCTTTGATTACTTTGGTCCTTATTTGCAGTCTAAATGATGCAGCAATGATAAAGATGACCTCACTCTTAATTGGAAAGTTTTTTTTTAATATTCTAACTTAAGAGGGGTTGATAAACAAACTATTCTTTGAATATGTAGCACTACTCAGTGAGAAAGCAGAATGGAATGCTTTTTATATTGTCAAACAGCTTTTTGTTAGGCCCTTACAGGGAACACAGCTAGCACAAAGACAAAGCAACTAATATCCTTGAAGGCAATGCTGACAGATGGTTAAAGTTAGAATTTAGGACCAGATGCAAGATGAATAGGTACAGCCACAAAAAAACTGCTGAATACACGGGAACCTTAGATTTCCTGTTTCTCGCTCCTCTTAAAACTGTCTGATTTAAAAATCTGTTCCTGTTGTATCTACACTTACACAACTACTAGTCTGATACAAGTCTGAGCTCTGCTCACTCAGCCTCTTAACTGGAAACCATTCTTTTACTGCTATCAACCCCAATCTGATATTCCCCAGTGACATTCCAGACAAAAAAATTCAGCGGTCACCGATAGCAAAACTACTTTCTCAAACTTTTCCAGACTCATAGCTTTGATATTTCACCCTCTTTTCATTACTCTAATTCAGTATTAAACTCTAAAAAGATGGTTTTATTTGAAAATCTTACTTCCTAGCCCCCATTTAACCTCCTTCCACTACTATCAGTCTGAAAAGGTATCCGTATCTGGCACTACATAAAAACAGGGGCAGGGTTGTTTTTTTCCAGAGATCAGTGCAAGCACTAGGTAACAACGATAATATGGCTTGACTTTCTGGGATTAGCAAAAAGAAATCATGAATGCTTTGGCAGCCAGACAAGAGAAAAAGGCCCTGCTGCTTTTGATAGATCTTTGGTCTTTTGGTTGGAATGGATTCACTTTCCCATTAATTTCTGGCTTTTCTCCCTTAATTAAATATGAGTTGGGGTGGGGGTGGAGTCTCCAACCAATGGTACTTATTTTTTCTAAATTAAAATTCCTTAAGATACTTATTGCACTGTGCTGGCCACTGGATGGAACTTCCTGCTGTTTCTAACCCATCACCTATGTAAAAGTTCCTACACTTCAGCATTAGAAAAACACACAGTCCTCAGTCTCAAGCATTTTCTTCACATCCTTTAAGTTCCAAATCCACCAATCAATCTGCAGCACTCAACGGATTTAGTCTATTGTGGTTTTAAAAAGAAGAATGGCAGTAACAAGGCATGATAGCAAATGTTTGCAAATCAACCTAGGCCTATCATTTTTATCCGATTTACAAAGCTGCCTGAGACACTTGACATAGCTTTTTTCTGATGCATCTAAGCTTGGCACTGCTACCAATAAGAATACTATCTTAGAAAGAGTGAAATTTTCACATAAATTGATAGCTTGTGAAGCCTAGAGTAAATATCCCGTGATGTTTGGCTTTTTTTCCCCCATGAAAAAGAACGTTTTTGCACTCTGCCTTCCACAGAAGCATGCATTTGTAGATTTCATGCTCCAATGATCTTCTGATACCACTCCATTGTTCTAATTAAGAACAAAACATTCAAAGGGTTAACAGAAGACCCACTATATTAGATAGCTATTACAGGACAACTATCATTTGGCAACTTGTATGCCCCATAGTCCTCTCATTTCAGAGAATGAATCCACCAACCACCCACATCTTCGGAGATGTCCCAGTGCCAGTATTGCTTGTCCTGAATATTCCTGATAGATGGCTCATGGCCAAACCTCACTGAACACTGTTTTGTAGGAGTGCCTTTTCATACACCTTGCTGCTGCTGCTTCAAAAGCAAGCACAGTGTATTTCGTCATCTCACATTTTCAGGCTCTGGTATCATCCTGTAGCACAAGGTCTCATTTAAGGAGGAAACTTCCAAAACAAGCAAAAGCAAAGCTGTTTTGTGCTGTTATTTGTGGTGGTCTCAGGAAGACCCAAGTAAAAAGCTTGCTGTACACTTGAAGAGAACAACACAGAGAGATGGTGGAACATGCAGCAAACCAACTACTTGGAAGAATATGAAAAGAAGGAACCACCATGCTTTTAAACCACTTCCTCCTGGATACTCTTGAGTTCACCCAGATTCCCTTGCAGCCATCAAAGAAAGAGTGTTGCAGCTTAGAAAAGAGAACAAAAACTAAATGTTGCCTAACTGAGGTATTGATAGCTCTGGATCACTTTGAATGTTCATTAGGTGATGTTGGAAAATGGAGCTGCCTATTTGTTTTTCCCAAGAGCTGCATCCACCTCTTCTTCAGGTTTCAAGGAGTGCCATTGGGCAATGGGGCGGCGAGGGTTGGCAAGCATGTCAGACCAGTGCCTGAGCTCGGTGCCTGAGGCATTGTTGCCAACAAAGACTTTGCCAATGGCTTCGTTCTTTCCCAACTTGTCATAATCCAGGACGGTAATTACAACTTGCACTTTCTGGAAAGAAGCAAGAAAACAGAGATTGTTAGTAAGGCCAAATTAACAGAATAACAGAGTTGGAAGGGACCTTAAAAACCTTCTAGTCCAACCTCTTGCTCAAGCAGGAGTTCCTATACCATTTCAGACCAATGATTGTCTAATCTCTTAAAAATCACCAGTGACGGAGTACTTGCAACTTCTGGACTCAAGCCATTCTACTGATTAATTGTTCTAACTGTCAGGAAATTTCTCCTTCTTTCTAGGTTGCTTCTCTCCTCTCTAGGTTGCTTTCCACCCATTGCTTCTTGTCCTGCCTTCAGGAATTTAGGAGAATAGATTGACCCCCTGTTCTTTGTGGCAGCCCTTTAGATATTGGAACACTGCTATCATGTCTCCCCTATTCCTTTTCATTAAACTAGGCATACCCAGTTCCTGCAACCATTCTTCATATGTTTTAGCCTTCAGTCCCCTAATCATCTTTATTGCTCTTCTCTGCATTCTTTCTAGAGTCTCAACATCTTTTTAAATAGACCAAAACTGGATCCAATATTCTAAATGTGGTCTTACCAAGGCAATATAGAGTGGTATTAACACTTCATGTAATCTTAATTCTATCTCTTTATTAATGCAGCCTAGGACTGTGTTGGCTTTTTTGGCAGCTGCATCACACTGCTGGCTACTGAGATCTATGAGATAATTCATGGGCAAAAAGGAGTGAATCTTGAAAATATACTTTAGTATTTTCTCAGTTGCAGCTGGTGCTAGAAAACATGTGTTTGTTCATCCAAATTTTTACATGAATTGGTGCTGCTTTATTCCTGGTTGCTGTTGCTGTTCTGGTTTTAATATTTTAATCTGTTGGTTTAATGTTATCATTCTAGTCACTTGCTCTGATTTTATTATTTTAATCTTATTTTGTACCCCACACTAGAGTTATGACTATAATAAAAAATGAATAATACATGTTATAGTTCATTTACTAAATTAATAAAATTAAATATTTAGAGTATTCAGAAAATCTCCAATGAGAAGATTTAAGTAGAAAGAATTCTTCATGTAAATATCATTTCTGGCTGAAGCTAGGCCAATGTTTCTCCAAAGAGAAAAGAAATACTAGTTTCATGATAAAGCTAGGTTCCGTTACATGCTGATTTTCCATGTTCAGATTTAAATCCAAGAGGAACATTTACACAGTGTGTGTGTGTGTGTGTGTGTGTGTGTGTGTGTGTGTGTGTGTGAGTGTGTGT
>JANHFT010008544.1:567975-593462 GCA_032467955.1 Pseudoxenodon macrops
GACTCAGCCTTCCATCCTTCCAAGGTCGGTAAAATGAGGACCCAGATTGTTGGGGACAATATGCTGACTCTGTAAACCTTTTAGAGAGGGCTGTAAAGCACTATGAAGCAGTATATGAGTCTGTGTGCTATTGCTATTTCTACCATTGGAAAGGAAACATTGATAAACCTTTTAGAAAGGTCTTGTGTAGTCATAATCTATCTTGGGTGCAAAAAACTTGGAGCTCCACTACATGACAACAAAGAAATAGAGAAGAGATTACTTCTTCCTTTTCATCTAGTGATATAGGCTGCCTAATTTCATGAAATTTGATTAATGACTTTGCAAATGAGGAAAAAAACAATGAAAGCAATGTACAAATGCCTGGAGAATTACAGAAATCCAGTGTTTCTAAACTGACATTCACATTCTGATTCTAGGATTAAAAATGGTCAGCCACTTTTGTACCAAGAAAAGAACAACTTTTCAAAAAGTTGAAGCAAGTGGCTTTGGCTCACTTGCTTTAATTTTGAGTATATTCACTATTATGAAATAATGGTGGACTGAAGTACTTATTCATTAGTTTTAGGTGGAAACTCCCTTTTAGAGTACCATTCAAGAAGTAATCAACTTTTAAGATTTCAAGGACATCACATTACCTTTCAAGATAAATTTGTACGGAGTTTTCTTTCTTTTTTACTACTCTTTAAAGGGGAACATTTTTTTTGTACTAATGCAAGCCATCTCCCTGCATCTAAAAGCCTTAGCAAAATGACCAGATCTTTGTGTAGAAAGATCTTGGGCTTGACATGATGCTTATTTTGCCTCAAATTATTTCTTATTTTGCTGTTGTTTTTAATTTGTTGTTATATTGTCTTCAAAATATTTTGAATTTAAAGGAGGAAAGCATTATGATTAAAATTAGATTACTAATTAAAAATAATATTACTCCACTAGTATGTTGAGTAAATATGAGAATCAGCTTAATAAAATGGACTCAAAAGTTGCAATGCAAGAGGAGAAAAAGGCATAAACTACTTAATATCTGGATTTTTATAATTCCATTTATTCTAGTAATCAAAAAAATCCTTGTAGCTGTTAATGAATGGTCTAAAGACAGACATTCATATTAAACTATAGAAAAAATGGATCTGCCCACTTTATGTTTAGCAGAAAGTCATAACAACATAATATTGCTTATATTCTCACATGCTTAGAGGACTGTATGAAACTTCAAAGGAATATTTCTTTCAATGAAGGTTCAGAGTCAGACATAATACATATTCAACTGTTTGATGAAGTAATAGAGGCATCCTTGCTTCTAAGCAAAGTGAAGTTCCTGGGTACTAGGAGGTAGGCCGCCAGACAGGTCTTCTAGCCACAACATCTTGGAGAAGTTCCTAGCTAGCTTGTCTCACCCACATCACTAACTAGAAAAGAGCAGTATTTTTCAAAGGCTGAAGAGATTTCAGTGTTGACTTTGACAAATATTATCTCCATCTTTATATTATGTCCTTACTCAAAAAGTTTGGCCTACAGAATTTAGAGGTCACCTAAACCACAAATGGGGTGAATATATACACTTTTAATAGTGCTGTGATCATAATATCATGAAAAAAATTATTCAGTGAAGCAAATAAGATTGCTGCTTCAAAATAAAATTAAACATTTTAGATAACTAATCACAGCACTACTAACACATGTATTGGCATACAGTAATGCATAAAAGAAAACGTTTTAGAGAATTTAATCACAGTGCTACTAACGTGTACATTGGCATACAGTATATAATTGATAGCGTAATGCATAAAATTTATTCACAGTGCTACTAACACCTATTTCCTAAGACATAATTGCTAGAGTCACATATTGTTTAGACAACTTTTCCAGTATCCTGGCAGCGTTGAGCCCTGTCAGCCATTTTAATTATTGCTATTAAAATTTCAGTTAACCTTTTTCTCCATTAGTCTTTTTCTCCATTATGTTTCAATACCATTTCTCATTTACTGATAGGCTATTATAGGAATACTGTCTTCTGTTGTTTAATATGGTTTCAAGTATTAGTTTTGCTACCTTCAGCTTCAGCATCACCAGTCTTTTCCTCTTGAGTTCCATTTGGGGTGAGGCTGGTCATCATCAGTGAGGTTTGATCACTGATGTATAGAAATTATTTTGAAGGCAAAATAGCTAGGCCAACATACTAACCATGCAAAGAATAACCAGGTTAGAAATCTTACCTTAAAGACAAAAGTCTCATTATAGGTTGGATTGAGGGTCTTCTTTTGTACTTTGGTCTCATACTTCTTCTTTTTGTCTGGAAGTAGGAAGACTTTGACATAAGGATCAGACGTACCTCCCATGTCCAATGCTGGCAGTTCAGCTCCTTGGAGGATGCCAACAGTGAGCTGTGGGAAAGAAAGAAACAAAACAAAGGCTTGAAATTGCATGTTCCAATCAAAGTGGGAAACAATCTTGCTTTAGTCCTCCTATCTTTAACGTACAGCTCACTATCCGGTTCCTAATCCCCTTTTCTGTTATTGGGGGGAAGGGGATGGAGCTGTTAATGCTACATTGAACATCATTTTGAAGAAATGCATATGATTAATGATTAGGCACAAATAGAAAATGTATTCTAATATCTTAGGATTTGTGCAAATTGCAGTTCAGAAATATTCAGGTAAGCCATTCACCTGCTCTATCAAGAATTCGTAGGAATTTGCCTTCTAGATAGAGAAATGTCATCAAGTTTTTTTTCCATGATATTATGATCAGAGCACTATCAAAAGTATATACACTGAGTCCTTAAAAAGAAAAATAGAATTTGAAACAGAATAAAAACAATAAATTAAACATTGTGGCAATCTGATGCTTACATTCAGCACTGAGCTATTGTTTATCTGCTAAGACAACAAGATGTAGAACCTTAATAACACTTTATGTATGATGAATATTTCTCACAGGTAACTGCGTAAAAATTGTCAGCACACACCCCAGAGAGTTTACCTAAGAGGGAACTCTAAAAACAGTCTTACTATTCTTGTAATGAAAACTTTATAGAAAGATATGGCTAAAGTTTCTATATCATCAAATCCAAAGGGGCAGATATACTATATTTCCCTATACCTATATTCGTACATCCTGGTATATTTTGAAAACCCTCTTCCACTACTGCTGTTGGCAACATATCAAAATCCGAAGGAGCATGTTGTTAATTTCTGTGACATCAAGTGGTAAAAGATAAGGAGGTACTACCTGATAGAAGCCCATATTTTTAAAATACAACAATCAATCAGTTTGCCCCATATTATTCGGTTGGTCTATATTCAGAAACTGTGTTCTCATGCAAGATAAGTCAATGAAGAGTTTACAATAAAGTTCAAAGTTCTTACAGGTACTTTCATACCATCTGCCACAGACCTTGAACATCTACCAACAAGCTAAAAAAAACCCTGCAGAAGTGCCATTTCCCAAATGGGGATCTGCAAATGTGCAATGATCAAGGAGCCTGAAGAAATGAGAAGAGCTGAGGCAACTATATCCAATTTGGTAATTGCCACTCTGAAAACATCTTGGCTTCCAGTACTCAAAAGAAAGAGCTTATAGCTTAATGCTTTAAATCAAGATCTCTGTGCACCACTCTTCTCTGGGTTTCCATATTCTTTCATGCCATCAGGGCTGGCTGCTAGTGCTATTTTCAGGCTGGTCTAGAACTATCCAAGGCCGGCAGCAATTCCAAATCTATTTTTCTTAAGAATTTTTAAACTTCAGTTCTCATTATCACTCTCAGTGGAGGAGGTTTGAATGAAATTTCTCTTATTTACATTTATTAATGTGTTTCATTACCTGGTTAGCCTGGAAATCATAATCTAGGGAGAACTGCAGTTTGCCTAGATTCTCTGGTTCTTTTTCCTCTTCCTCTTCTCCTTCCTCATCGCCATCTCCATCATCATCGTCATCATCATCCTGTTTGTCCTAGAAAAGAAATAGGAGCACATGTTTCCATAAAGAATGACTATACATCAAGAGCCTTGTTTCACATACAGGCACACATGCCCATACACAATCTCTTATGTTAGTACGGAAACTCAGATTTAACATAGGAATAGGAGCATAGATTTCCATGCCAAATGAAAAGAGGAGGAGGAACTGAGTTTCTTCATAATTTTAATTAAGAAAACTAACATGCAACTTTTTTATTCCTCTCATACACATTTCAAATGTGCAGAGAATCTATCTCTTCTTTGTTGATAGATTTAGTGAAGGATACAGCTTGAATACTTCAATAATTTTTTTTTAAAGGCAAACATTATCTTACATATAATTGATAATTACGGTAAATTATGATCTAATCAGCAGTTATGACTTCTACAATTTTTCAGGGAAAGCACTGTAATTTTGCTTTCTCCTGTCTAGCAGCTACTAAATATTTTAGTGGGAAATTTTCTGGATTCCTCAGCCAACATGGTTAAATGTATCCATATCATGGAAGAAGTCAGGCTTGTGTAACAGCTACTGTATGCTAGCAAATGACACCAATCTCCAATGAGAAATCTATGGGAAATGGAGTAGCCAAGGCAGACAAAGCAGCTTAAATATGCACTGTCCATAAAGAAATTCATTGAAGGAATTGCCAAATAAACGAGAATCTTACATAACCCCAATGATTTCTTTCTCACTTAACTTTAAAAAGGATTCAAACACTCATACATGCATATGCATGCAGATTAGCCAAGGCATACATACATTCATTATTCTTTCTCAGACTTCTAAATTACATTTTATTAAATTTGGCTAAATGAGTACTTATGTCTGTTCTCAATACGGTAGTGTTTCCAGAACATCTCACAGGCATGTACAAGCCAGTAATGCTGGATAATTCTTTCAGCATTTCACTTGTCATACCTAGACCTTCATACTGTCTCTGACAAGCCTTTTTGATGCTTCCTCCATGAACTCAAAGCATGCAGAGCTTTGATGAGATATACAGGTAACACAATAACATATTTTGTCTATTTCAGTTAGTGAACCTTGTATTTGGATTGAACCTCATTCTGATTAACTAATTATAAATTTTCTTAACCAGAAATTAAAGATTTGTTTAAAAAAAAATCTTTCTCGGTTAAAGTATAACACCAAGTTTAAGTCTATCATTTATACAAACTCTAAGTAAGGAATGTGGTCTCACTGTGGACTAATTCCCATAAACCCTCTTCCCTTGTCCCTTTTGTGCCTCAAAGGGAATTGACATTTGAATAGGACCTACCGTGTGTTGACATCCAGGTTAGTCAGAAAAGATGGAGACAGAACAACACAGAACGATGACAAAGAGAGCACAGAGAAGGGAGAGAAGGGCATTATAGACACAAAAACTTTACAAATTATCAACATCACAAATGCTCCTGAGAAACTGCAGATTCCACACCTTCCAAGATGCACTATAAAAAAGAATGGTTGCCCCAGACGGAATAAGCGAACAAAAGATTAAATTCTAATATTTTCTAATTTCCTAAAGAAACTGGATGAAAACAGAGCTCCCACTTCCATTGCAAAACTATATACCCATAAAAGCAAGTGTAAAGCCCTCAACAAGGAGCATGATATAAATACATAAGTAGATCTCCATTATGCTTTTGCTTCAAAACTGAAGTAGCCTTCTTGGGGGAGATCATTTTCAAAAAGTTTATTTATCAAGGTATGTTGTTTTGGCTTAAGGCACATCGCTATTATTATTATTTTTTGCATTCAGTTTCATTTAATCCAATCAAAGAAACAAAAGTTAGCATTTTATATCAGCCAATTTCATCTTCCATATTTAATGGTAAATAGCACTAAAAAAGAAAACTGAAGGTAATTAGTAGACCTGTGTTTCTCTGGAAACCAAAACACAAAAAAAAGCACAGAAATACATAAGGGAACAGAGAGAAAGAGACAGAGAAAACACAGCCAATTAGTAACTCAAGGATGACCTCTCCTGTGACTAGAAAGACCCTTTATGAAGAACAACAAACAAAAATAAACTGCAAAGAAAAGACACACAGCTGTTACAATGATCTAGCTAAGTGAGATTCTACACTTCCAGAGGTTAGAGAGGAGAAAAGCGCTCTTTTTGCTCTCTTTTGCTATTGGCAGTCTTTCTTGACAGAAATTGGAGCAAAATAGTCACTGAAATTAGCCAAGGAGAGCTTTTGTTCTCCTTAGAGTTTGTCACTTCTTCCATTTGTGGATGGATGGGCTATCAGACCAGGAGACGTCTGGGAAAATCATATACTGTACCAAAATCTGTTCTCACTATGACTAGAGGGGCCTCATTGAAAATGCTTCTGTAATTTAGTTAACTTTTAGTAGTCATTCTGACCATGGTTCCTCTTTGCTCAAAAAAATATGCCTGAGGATTGTAAATCTCAATCCCTGATGCATCTAGATATCCCACACTAACAACCACAACTATTTCCTATCTAAAATCTTGGATGTTGAAATCAATATGAATAATGCAGTAATGAAAGGAACTGGAAAGCCTAATTTAATAGAATTTGGTATTATTTCATAAACTGTAGATCGCATAAATGTTGACTGTTTTAATTTGGAACATGCTCAGTTCATAGAGATAGAGGTCATGGACATGAAAGCCTTCAGTCCTTTGACTTTTAATGGGGAAAATTGTAAACAAAGCAACCAGATGGTTTCTGTTCTTAGGAAGCTGGGTTAAATCCAATTGAGTCATGCATTGTCTTCTGTGTTTGACAGCTTGCCAGTGTCTCAGGCACTGTAAATACCCGAAGCCAAAACTGGGTCCGCAACATGTGAAGAATCCAGTCCAACACTAATCCTTATGCCTTTTATGCCATATCAGTTCATTAGTAATTAGAGATGTGATTCATAACACTAACTTTTCATACATCTTCTGGGGCCTTCTGCAATTCTTCAGGGAATTTACGAGTACCTATTCTTGTATGCCTGTAAAAACATACACCCACAATATAATTAGGCCAGAGAAAAGGATTCAGGTTATTGGGATCTGCAAATATCTGAAAACTGTCATGGAGAAAATGGAGCAGACTTGCTCGTTATTGCTCTAGAGAGCAGGACTAAAAATAGCAGTTGGAAATGGTACAGGAAATATTTCCCAGCATAAGAAAATGGCCTTGGCAAATGGTAGACTCTGCCAAGGAAGTTACAACTGTATTTTTTTATTGCAGATATGTACTGTATTGAGCAGTAGGCTTGATTAGATGATATCTAATATATCTTTCAAGTCTGTGATCGTAAATCAAGAATGACTAATAAATGACTTCCTGCACTCATCAACCCTGAGCTCAGTCTTAAATAACATGATCAATGCTCAATGGTGAGACAGGATGGGAATTAGTGTCCATTTGCTGTTACATATCTCTTTATTAAAATGAAGTTAATATTTTATTTTGTGGTTTGGTAAGAAAACTAATTCATACCTCAACACTGAGGTATAACGAAACAGTTTGTAGAGAGAGTCCAGCTCAAAACTTGGCTACAACAGGGCAATTTAAATGATGAAAAAGACTGGAGTTGTGCATCCTTAGAGTATGCCATGGAAAATGTATTTATTTATTAGATTTATATGCTGCCCATCTCACAGTCAACTCTGATTACTGCCTGATTAATGTAGATTGAGTGATGGATCAGAAAATGTTTCTCCACATTAGCAAAGTATCTCAATGTGAAAGAAGAAGCCATCACCATTCATAGCCTGATGTTTGTCAAGATTAATTGCTAATGTGATTTGCTGCTGAGCTAGTTTGATTTATGCTTACAAAACAGGTATTATAACCCTGAACAATAAAATAATGGAATTACTGAGATGGTAGCTTCAAATGGGATACTACATAAGAAATTTTTATGAGCTGAGATTTATAGATGGCCCTTGACAAATTGCTTCCTGAGATCATCCTTGCACAAATCCTCTTGTGCTTTTTGTGAGTGATAATTTTCCATCTGTGTTATCTCAACAGGCTAAAATGGAATCATAGCTCTAATGGGGAAAAGGGTGTAGGTTATAAATAAGACTAACAGAAGGGCCTATCAAATTCATCTCAGTGTTGGGGATACATTAATAACAATGTTATTAATGTCCTCCATTTCTTTGCTTTATATGTAAATATTAGGCAGGATTCTATAGGATATGCGCCCCAAAGCATATTGGTTAGATAAGTTGGACGTCAAACCACTGCAGTCTCCAATAGGAAGGAATAAAAAGAATATTTGCCTGTTTCTCTTTTCCTATTTTTACTTTGCTATGTTTAGAAAAGTGGAAGATATAGCTAAGAATCTATCCAGAAAATGCATACCATCCACATAATAGTGTGCTTGCATGAAACAAAATATTGAATAACTCTATTCAGGCATTCTTAAAGTACTGTCAGCTAAGAATCCAAGATAAGCTCTGTTGCTGCCAATGTCATACAAATAATAAGTCTACTTATATAGCAGATTGAGAAAAAAATATGCCACAAAATACCTTAGCATTTTCAACTCTTTCTGCCACCGGCTTCATCATGAGCCAGGCAGGGTCTTTATTCATATGGATTCAAAGACCCACAGATTGCATGCACAATTGTTTTTCTCTTCCAGCCAATCATGCTTAATAGGAAATTATCTACAAAAAGTGTGGAGAGTTCTGGAATTCCGAATGCCTGAATATAGCTAATGTTGGATGTGCTTCTGAAAACTGGTAGTTTTCTAAATTTATTATATTTATAATTTCTGTATTATATTTATACATTCCTGTTACAATGTGATGTGCTTAATTATTCTATCTTTTTATTTTGGTTCCTTTGGTTTTATTTTGGTTCCTTTGAGTCAATGCTGACTCTTAGAGACTGCCTGGTCAAGTCCCTGCACTTTTTTGGGCAAGAATTTCAGAAGTGGTTTGTCATTACCTCCTTCCTAGGGCTGAGACAAAGCGACTGGCCCTAGATCACCCAGCTAGCTTTGTGCCTAAGGTGGGTCTATATCTCCTAGTTTCTAGCCTGGTGCCTTAACCATTACACCAAACTGGTTCTCTAATTATATTGTTATAACCATTCCAATTTCAGCAGAAAGAAAGCTCAGACTATCTCTGTCTCCTGGATTTCTATAGGGCAGTTTTCCCCACACGGCTCCTGTTGAGAAGTGTTGAATTGTGAGAATTCCCAGTCACTCTCTGATGAAAACTTCATCTCGGCATCACCACATTTTCCACAGAGTTACTATTCAGTAGTCAGAATGATGATGCTTTTCTTGTTAAGGACACTCTGACTCTCTCCTTATTAAAGATTGCTGCCAAATGAAAACCTACTTTAGTAGAGTTTGTGTCGGTACATATTTTGCCTACATTGATACTTAATGCTGATGTGATTCCTTGGGGTATCAGACTAGAGTTTTCTAACTTTCCCAGTTCAACTGCCACCTCAACTTTGCCTGAAATGTTAAGGGGGACTCATGGGCAGTTGACTAACCAAAACACAAATTGTTGTGAACAGCCTCAAGATCACAGTGCTTGATACGGCAAGTACAAAAGAATCTACTTCAAATACTAGTGTTATTTGTTTGTGTGATAAATCTATATCTTATATTTCCCCTAATAGCTAGAGAAACTGTACATTGCATTCCTAGGTGACATAGAAAAGTTATTTTTGCATAGCAAGAATTGAGTTATTTGTTATGCTTTCTCACATGCTAAGAAGTAAAATGTTTTTTGTAATTCTGAGGCAAAAGAAAAAAGAAAGTTAGAAACACCTAAAAACACCCTTGGTTAATTTAGGAAAAAATTAAAATATATGCAAAAAAAGATTAAAAGCCACTTCATTTATAAATTGGTTACTTGTTAAAATGTTTGAAAAATATGTATACTTTATATTAATTCTGTGTTATATTTAAGATTTGTATATTACTTACTGTATTTTGGGATTCAGATAGTTAGTACATTTTATAAATTTATAAATAAAGAATACATAAGAATGTTTGATATATACAATTGAGAACTGTAGATTTCTGACAATAAATATTCTTAAATATTTGTTACAAATGGAAATAGAAGCTGTTGGTTTCTATGGAAGGAAATGTGCCCTTATATTTGCCTTTATAGGAGAAACTGACTGCCAAAATTATAACAACACCATAAATGTTTGTGCTAAAATAAAATAATAAAAAATAAAAGCAATTACAGTACTGCAGCAAAGCCGTACTAAAATTAAACTATGGTATTGTAGTAAAGTAAGATTATAGCACGATAAAATTCTATTGTGTCAAATACAGAATGCAAGCGACTGTTTTATGAAAAAAAGCTCAGAAAAAAAATGGAGCAAAGGTTAGAATATGCATTTTGTCACCTGAAACAGTGACTATCAGTCTCATTTTCTGAATTCTTCAACCTGAAATAGTTTCCTGATCTTCTACCTCTTTTGATTTTTTAAAAGAGTAATCAAATACTCATAGTTTTGAGACAAACCTTTCTATCCTTCCTGTTCTAATTTATTTCTTGGTTTGGTATATTTTGTTTGCAATTTGTTTATTTGCTCTCTTTTATCTATGGCCACTCTAGATAAGCCCACCAGAAACATGAAAACTTATTTCCCCATATCTTAAATACTGCAGTTTCCCAACTGGTCTTCATCCAATGATATATTTTCACCTGGCCTTTCATATCTTTCATGTTCATAGCATTTTTCATCCCTTTTTTGTCCTTCTTGTTCTTCTTCTTCTTGCAACAGCATTTCTTGCAGATGCAAAAGCAGCAGGTCAGCAGCAACAATCCAGCAACGACAGCAATGGCAATCAGGGCCCATGGTGGCACTGTGAAAATATAGGCAGAAGATGGGGAAAGGGGTAGCAGGAAGTGCTAGAGGTTTACATTACATGCACAGCCCACAGATGTTCATTTCTAAGGCTGTGCACATCCTTTTAAGGAGAAGTTTATAACAAGCCACACCCGGTGTGGGTACCCAAGCCATTTCTGCCCATGGCTGTGACTTCAAATGCAAGGAGAGATGGCAGAGGATGATTCTGAAGCAACTCCTCTGAGCCTTCCAGAAGGCTTCCAGAATTCTAGGAGTTGAAGTTTAAAGTTGCCAAGGTTGGAGACCCCTGTTCCAGAGGATGCATCTGCCTCAAGTACCTGGGACACCTCCTAGGCTAAGACAACTTATTTTTTTAATAGCATTTCTTTTTTAGGTTTATGTTGATGTTATGTTTATGTATTCAGGATCACCTACACAACTTAGATCAAAACATTACAAGCAACTATTGAAAACACATTTAAAGAAGCAAATACACAATACAATAGCCAAGTAAATTGAGATCATTATTTAAGTGCAGAATCAATCTCTGTTAAAACTTACAAGCTGTCATCATTGCTGCAAGACTAAACTGCAGTGAGGTTGGGAAGGGATTTCATAAATTAGGTACGGTAATTGTGACACACTCAGAACATTTCTGAATGTCGCCACTCAAATGGCTGATCCTTTGGATCATCTATTACCAATGCAGAATCTTTTCCCAATGGAGAACATTTCTTCCCCTCTTTGATTTTCTATAAACAGAGTCATCCCTCCAGGTGACTTGTTAATTAAGTCTGTATGTTTGCAACAAATTACTCTACTTTACCTCACTTTAAAATTACCATTAGATTAACATAGTCTTTCTATTAAGTCCTTTCTTGTTCTTTTCACTAAAATGAAAAAGTATTTCAGGCTACTTTCTACTTTTCTCAAGAAACTTCCTTAAGTAGTTTGATCTCTTTATAAATAATTATGTTTCTTGCAATTGATAATAAAAAGGGGAAGGAGTGTAGGTGGGCATCTAACCTTTGCATTCTACAGATATGCAAAATGTTAGAAAAGGCAAGGATGGAACAATTAGACCCAGAACTATGTTGACACCAGATACATCCCAAATAAGATGGTGTTACTTACAAGGTATACTACTTATTTCATTCATAAACTTTTCTTTTAACTTTGCAAAAGTGTCCTCCGTACTCTCCACGGGACCTGAGATCTGCGTTGCATTTTCCTGGGAGACTGCTGGTGCTACTGTAGTGGTAGGAGGTACTGGAGCACCTGTAGTAACAGCTATTATGGGTTCAGGTTTGGGGTGTTTTTTGAAGAGGTTCCAAGTCATCTTGGCTGTTATTTAGGCACCCTGAAAACCACAGAGACATTACATAGTTCAGCCCAGACTTTCCCTAGAATATTTCATTTAGTACTGACAGTAACATTATGCATAATATACAAAAGTTAATCTTTTGCTTTTCCAAGTAATTTACATGTCTGAGGTTATTTATATTTGCACTGGTATCTCAGAATAGCTCATAAAGGATAATTTGTTTCTCCCTTAGATAAAAAAGTGGAATGACAAGGAAGACCACATATGATCTTTGCATTGCCCAATTCTGCTTCATCAGAAATGCCTCTCATTGAGGAAAATGAAGCAAAACATTTGCAGCAAATGTATGTGAACCGCTAGAATTATCAATTCATTTGAAGGAAACTTTAGAGTCAGGTGTTTCAATCAAGGATGATAATCGGGTACAAGTGTGGGAGATCCTGCCTTATTCAAAGAACATAATTCTGGTAATTTATTATTAAACTCTGATTTTTACAACATAGGTATGTACAAGTGTGTCATGGCTTGAACAAAGGAGATTTCTGAAAAACTCCAAAAAACTGTTGTTTATGCTCACCAGACTAAAAAGTTACAAAACTATATCCAAAGAGTTTAGACTCCAGCAGTATACCATCAGGCAGATCATGTACAAAGGGAGACAATTCAGCATCATTATCAACCTCTTCAGAAGTGGTTAACCAACTAAGATCACATCAACTACAAGGTGTGTAATATTCCAAGAGGTCTCAAAGAACCCCAGGACAACATCTAAAGAACTAAAGGCCTCTTTTCCATTGGCAAAAGTTTTCGTGTGACCACCATCATGAAAACACTGAACAAGAATGATGCATATGGCAGGACTGCAAGGAGAAAACAACTACTCTCCAAAAAGAACATTACTGTCTGTCTACAGTTTGAGAAATATGTAGCTTTGGATAATTTTCCTCAATAAATCAACATACAAATATTATGTTTTCATTCAGTTGTTACTTGAGTTGTGCGACTGTAGTAGAATTGCGACATATGAGTTTGGAACATACGAAGCAGGAGATAGGAACAAAGAGTGCATAAATGGTATGAAATTATCTTCAGTCAAAGCTTACCAACCTGCAAGCAGTCCTCCTGTGATAATACCTTCTCAATACAAAACTCAAAAATGATATCATACTTAGACCTGGAATGCTAAAATTGGAAGCAAACTAGCATCTGGAATAATGAGAAAATTAAGAGTTGATATACAAAATGAAGTAGGTGACACAGAGTTCTGCCAGGATAATTTGATATAAGTATCAGTACCTTTTTTCAACATCCTAAAGAACAGGTCTAACACATGGACACTGCCATGGAAACAATATGAAAACCAAATTGATTGTAAATATTTTTCAAGTAAAGTTAAGAGTTCTACTCAGTCAACAAAAGCAAATCCTGGTACTAACAGCAGCTTAGATCATGTTATTCTTGCAAAAAAATCCAACTAAGATTAAGAAAAACATAAGCCTAACAATCTCCACAATATTCCATGCAGTGTACTGTTCCAATATTCCAAGCATGCAGTGAATTAAAGGATGGTTTGATAAATAGTAAAGAAAAATAAAAACTAGACAGTATGTGCCTGGTTAGATCATTTCAGAGATATTTCCTTACCTAAAGAGAGAAAGAGAATGACCACAGGCAGGCAAAAAAGCAATGAGAGTGTGAGCAACGTCCAACTTCCTACTGGCTTCCCCATTGAATTTCCTTGTGGGAAGCTGGCAGTAGAAACTTTTACCTGAGGAGCATTTCAGCATTTCAGAGTTCATTGTTTTTAGCTTTTATGCACAGGGCATATACAATTGGACATCACAGAAAAGTCATTTCTCTATATATATATCACATATAAGTTATGCTTGGGAAATTTAAACTGGACTATAAAGTGAAAAATGAAGAACTCACCACTATCAAGGTCTCCATATCTGTCTCCATATCTGAAAGTGGTTTTCATTGCTGCAAAGCAGCACTCCCTCCCCACAACCTTTTGGGCACCAGGGACCGGTTCCAGGGAAAGATTTTTTTCCGCAGACAAGGGGGTATGTGGTTTTGTGTGCTGCCTGCATCCTGCAGATACGGCTTCACTTGTTTGCATGGCCTGGATTCTGGCATGCTGCAGTCCGGGGGCGGTCCACAGACTGGGTGTTGGTGACCCCTGCTCTAAGGGATGCACATATTCATGTATACCCAGTTGTTTTATAAGAATTAGATTTCATCTTGCTGCTCTTTGGTAAATTTCAAATTTTCAATCCTACCTCAATCCCAAATCCATCCTTTTTCAGAACATAGCTTTCCATTTCATTCACATAGGTTTCCTACATATTTATGACATCAAATAAGAAATAACAAATGCCTCTTTTCTGGTTTTGTTCTTTTGCATCTCTAAGTGATTAATATCAGAGTTAACTGGGCAACAAATAATGTCCAACAAGTAATGTGTATAATCATTTCCTTCCTTTTGTAATCATTTAATAGAGAAAAGGTCAAGAGAATGAGGGCACGTTGGTGGAAAAGTGGAGGGCAAATGTCAACCTGGCAGTGGAATGGCTAATGAATCCACTATTTCCTGCTTCTTTCCCATTGTTAACTTCATTTCAAATGTCTGTGGGTGGGAGGCAGCTATTTAACAAGCAGGATGGTTCTTAGGACTATAAAGAAAATGTAAGGAAAGCAATTGAGTTGCTATCCATCAACTGCTTTATGCTGATCAAAACAAACATTGGCTAGGAGAGATTATTCACAGCTTGTAGACTCAGGTAGGAGATGCAGTATCCATAAGCAGACTGCTATTTTGTATACTTGAATTACACAGCTGGAGAATAAAGGCACAGTACAAAAAGTTCAAGGCCGAACTCTGTATGTTTGCAATGTTAAACTAAATGTTGTGACATAGTCAGGCATGCTGTTAAAATGTAATTTATCAATTCAATACTTTTTCTTTGTGTTTTCTACTGACATAACTATTCCCATTCCTGTTGCAAGACAGGGCAAAATAGGAAACAAAACAATACAGAATCTGCAGAGTAGAGACAATTGTTCTAAAATTACTGTCTTCAGGAGAACACATTGAATTGTTTTAGTTTCTAGAAAAACAAAATCTCAAGTTACATTTCTTCATGCATTTGAAAATGCAAATAATGACAGAAAAATATAGGAAAACTGTACAAATGTTCCAAATATAACCTTTTTCAGGTTACTGGGAAAAAAAGTGTGAAGTATCTAGAAAGAATATGCACAAAATATTTTCATGGTGTTGCAGAATTTTACCTACCCTTTTAACACCCCCTTCCCCAATCCTTGAATATATAATCGCTATCCTAGCATCAATATTGCAGGAGATGATAAAGAATCAGCTATTTTCAGAAATTAGATTGTGTAATGGAATGAGTAGATGACCTTGGAGAACGAGGGAAAGACATGCTGCCTAGGAAACTATTAGACAAGAGAGAGCAGGAGTCCCCAAGTGGCTTAATGGTCAGTAACAGAATCTAGAAAATCTGAAAACACAAACTTCTCACTGTCACTTTTAACGGCTTCATCCATTAGGGCAGAGTCTTCCTACATTTCTTTCTCTGACTGTTTAGCCGCTGAGTGGCTCTCTTCTTTGACAAGTTCGTACCATAATTCTTTGCTGTTTCCCCAGTTACGGTCCTTCCTTGGTGATTTTCATCCTCAAAGTTCAGTCACGTTTAAAACACTATTTGAAAAACAAAGATCTATGTGGCATGACTGGGTTATAGGTTTGCCTAATAAGCAAACTTTGCCCATAACCTATGGAGCATCTGGTGCAAATAAAGGTTCTATTTCAGGTTATATACTATTACTTGAGAAGACAGACACCCCCCCCCCTCCAGATTTCTTTTTCCTCAGAAGCTTCTGGTAATGCTCTCAAAGTAGCCAAGAAAAATAGTAATCTTGTCTCTGTAAAAGCCACAGTGGATTCTTTCAGTAAGAACTGTTCTTCACTATGACAATCTTTCTTGCATAACACATTATATCAATTGTTAAGTTCTTGGCCTACATATAATTTCTTGTACTCTCCACTAAGCCTTTTAAAATTCACTTTGCATATGTTCCAGTTCTTAGAAACATATACTTTAAAGTTATACTTTAGTTTTAATATAACAACTTGCTTTTCATTCACCCTCTTCCCTTCTAAAATTGATTCACTCTGTGGAACACTGAGCTAGTTTTAATTACCCACTGATTATAGTCTCAACATGTACAGAAAGTGTATATTTCTGCTTTAATTGGTCCACCTTGATTGTAATTTCCCCCCTCTAATTACTGAGAAAACAATAAAAACTGCAACAAAGGTTCCCTAGATCTTTATATCACTTCAACCACTTTACCTGGCTGGAATTAGCAGTAAGTCCAAATTCCTGCAAATAGTCACCAACATTTGACCTCCACATGGCAAAAATGTAAGACATTCCAGATGAATTTGTTGAGAATTGGTAGGGGAAATGAAGCCAGAATGCATGACAAATGGATTAAGGGTATCTACCATCAGCACTGAAAAGAACTGAGAAGAACATTCTGATATTTATGGCAGATAAAAAGAGAAATATTAATAATCCACGATGAAAATGGAATCCATTGTTTAAAAATTGCAAAGACATTTAAAAATTTTCCATTAACAGTTCAAAATAACTTTAGCTAGAGAAAAAGCGATTGGGAATATATACAATATGTACTTTTTATAACTTTTATAACTGCAATGTTGTCTCGTTGTTTTTTGCTCAAGGCGAGCCTCTGGAATTGCCAGGAACCATTTTAAACTGAAAAATCAGCTTCTTCCAAAAACAGACATTTTTAATCATCATCATCTTTTAACCATTTAATTCAAACCATTATCATTAAATCAGGATAAACAGACCGATTCTGCCTAAACCCCACAATGTAGCTGTCAAACCACTCCAAAGATTACAGCCCTGATTCATATTAAATATGCGCATATGCGGAAATTATGAAATACGTAGCAAATATGTATTTATGAATCAAATTTATACGGCTACTCATTTCATATAAAGTGACTCTGGGTGATGTACAAATACTTATGAAATACATAGGAAATAATCATATTAGCATTTTTTTTAAGTCATTTTATTTTATCTTTTATTTTGGAAGACCCAATTTTTGGACCAAATGATATCCTTGGCTTGAAAAAGATACATGCCCCTATTTTAATTGGTCCAATAAATGTATAAAGTTTCTGGAGTGTGTTTCTACCCAATTATTCTAGATTCCCCTCTTTTCTAAGCAATATCACACTCCAGGAGTTTTACTTCTGAGGAGCAGAGGGGGAAACAGAGATTCACTTTTGAGGAGGCAGGTGGAGATAGTAATGCTAAAGGCAAGCAACTCCAACATCCTTAGCTTAAAACGTGTATCTTTCTTGGCTGCATTGGCACATTCTAGTAAACCAATGAATTAAATTTGTATAACATGTTTACTAGCATGATACAAATCCAACTCTGATGTTTGTAAACTATGCGAAGAGGCAAAGAAAAGATTTCAACAAAACCTTTGGCTTAATGTATGTGGATGTGGCTCCCTATAGATATACAGATATACATGCATATCTAAACCAGAGGTGAAATCCAGCAGGTTCTGGAGAACTGGTAGAGGAAATTTTGAGTAGTTCAGAGAACCAGCAAATACCACCGCTGGCTAGTCCCAGAGTGGGGTGGGAATGAAGATTTTGAAATATCTTTCCCCTGCCATGCCCACAAAGCCATACCACACCCACAAAGCCACGCCCACAGAACTAGTAGTTTAAAAAAATGGATTTCACCACTGTTCTAAACCTTTACTTCTCCTCTATTTGTTAGACAGGAAGAAAAGGCTTTGTAGAGCCCGCTTAATCATTCCTAGCTGTGGTCTTCTTGGATCACAGGGACTGGGGAGATTTAGGTTCAAATCCCCACTCAAAGAGATTGTTTTGCTCTATTCTGTTGCTTTCACTCAGCTTAATACACTTCACAGAATGGTCACTGCAGGGATAAAATGAAACATGACACCACATATGCCATCTTGGGCTCTATAGACAAAAAGTAAAACATACATATAAACACACTGAAAAATATTAGTTTCTGTGCCGAAATATCCATTCCCCTTTATTAAATTACTGAGCGGTAATCTACTGTACACAACGAAGATATCTCACCAATCCTAATCCATCATCTTACCACTACACCACACTTTAAGAAAATACACGCAGATTTTAAGGCAGGATCAGACCTTTCAGAGAATTAGCTCATAACTGGAATGCATCTGAGTCAAGTGTCCTCAAAATTCTTCATTGGTATCTTTATTGTAGTCTCAAGGTTGTTGTTGTCCTGATCTTGAATCTGTTGTCATATATGGGGTGAAGGGCAATAACTACTAGGAGCCTGCATAAGAAATAATAGCACATGGATATAAACCATTTCCCCCCCGTAATCACGAATAGAATGCATTCCTGAAATACAGTTTGATGGAAAGCCAAAAGAAAGAAACCATGGCAATTAGCAACTCATAACATTAGTGGCAGGATAGATTACTAGAAATGAAATATTGTGTGAAATGAAAGCAGTATATAGAAAGGTACACAGTTATCAGCAAATAAAAAGCAAATTACGTTTGACATGAATATTCCCTTTGTTTCCAACAAGATATTCTTTTGTGGACTTCTTGAGTACTATATTGCAAAAGGTCACAGCTGAAAATGAAATTCTAGTTGACATAGACATCAGTACATGGTGATAAAGCCAGATGCTTAATTAGTGATTACACTACAACAACACTGTCAAGTCATCACAATACTAATCTGGTACATGAATGTACAGTTAGAGTACAATTCTTGTGTGAAGATTTGGCTGTAATAATGTTATGAACAGCATTGTACCACAAATACTATTGATTTCACAATCTCACTTCCAGAAACAAATATCCTCTTATTCCTTTTTAAATTGTTTTATCAATGCATATTTAAATAGGCTGGTAAAAGGTCGTCATGGTAGATACAACATTGGGTGCAATTTGTAGTGAATATATTAACTCATTTCCAGTGAAGAGCATCCGTTAAAGCACACACATTTTTTGTTTCTGCATATTTTAAAGAAGAATTGCATATTTATATCTATTTTGAATAACTCCAAGTGAGATAAAACAGTTATATAAGCCAAGGTTATTATCAGAAATCCACTTTAAAAAAAGCATATGTGTCCCTGCAGTCTAAGTATCCAAGCCTTTGGACTGGTAAAAAAAACCCCACCACTGCAGGAAGGCAGAAAGTACACATAGTAACATGTAAACACTCATTCCCCACAGAATATTTTGTTGGTATCATTCACCATACTTGTATCTTGCGAATTTCCACTTTAAAAATGGGAAGACTTGCTGCACGCCATCATAAAATGACAATCAAGAATATGAAAATCTTCCTGCATCCGATCCTTCTACAAAGAAAGGTAGTATCGTTATTAAAAATGCAGGTTTTCTTGGAACCATAAATTGATGAGGAAATAATAATATCCCAGGTCCTTGGGAAGGTGGGTAAAAATGTCCCAAAGGTGCCTTTTTTTCAGGAGGCAACTGGGCCTTCTTGTTTTTTCTTTGAAGAAATTTAGCTTCTTATCCAAGAAAATTCTTCAGCTCTGACTGGATGGTGGGGAACAGAAGGATTTATATTCCTTGCAGACAGCTGATCATTTGCATTGTTTTAGAGAGTTGGAGGTTTATCTGTGTCCTCAGGGTCATCTGAGTAGTGCAAATAGGTGTGCAGCCTTCTTGGCTGCAGGATGTTTTCTGCCCTGTGTCCCTTTCCTGTTGACGACAGGTGCATGCTGCTGGGAATGAGTCTGTGTTGTCTGCATCTCAAACTGAAGTACAAATGATACCTGTAATCTGCAATTTTTTTGGAATAGTGATATTGATCGATTATACCTATCCTGCAGAAATGGAGGCAGGTATTCACTTCAAGTCAAACAAACAAACTGTGGAAGAAGAATGCATTGGCTAAAGACATCCAAGAACAATACAGACTGATGAACTCTTGGCTCATAACACATCAGAGAAGACAAAGAATTGGGAAAGATCACAAAGTATATCAAGATCTGAAAATCGAAATTAACAGATTATGTGATAAACCAGCCATGGTGGTCTCAGTATTTATTGACATACTGGGTGTCATAGCAAAATCTCTTGGGCAGTACTACACATAATGGTATAATTCAAAATTCACAAAAATCCCCAGACACTGTATTGAATTTAATATATATATATAAACCTGTTTCAAATAAAATATATAAATATATAAAATATAAAGAATCCTGGTACATTGATCGTAAGGTCTTATTCACATTCAGTGTAAATATTTGAGAAAGATTGCTTGGGAAAAGAATGGCTAAATAAATGATGAAACTACAAATGAAAATGACAATAATTTAGTATATAAATAAACAAGTCTTCACTTATAGGCATCAATTCTGACTTAGATTAATTAACAAGTATCCCAGTTTGGCCAAAGTGATTTACTACCTGTCAAATACTATCTAATCTGTATCAAGTTTTAATAAAACTCATTTGATCATTCTTAATCCCTTAAGAGATTATTTGTTGAGGTCTATTAGCTAAAACAGCAATTAAAAATTAGTATCCATAATCAATGAAATAGGTTATTAATGCTACTTCAATAATTTCAAACATGCATAACTGAAAACCCATATGTATTACATCAAAATCCATGTTATTATTTTCTCAGAAATTTTTACAAATAGAACTCTCCTGGAGAGTATACTCATTCATATCTTAATTACAGTATAACTGAGTACTTTGAGTACTGTTTTACTATGATTATTTAATTCTAGAATTGTATTTTGTGATTAATTTTAATCACAAAGAGTCATTTTGATTGCAATAGTTTATTAGCACAATAAATTATTTTGCACCGTTATTTATTTTTTTAATTTCTAAATCTGCACAAAACTGAATTTATCAGCTAAAATTCCAAAATTATTAACAACAGAAAAATACTATACTATTTTAAAGTTGTACTTAGTTAAAGAATACAAGTTAAGAAGCTGTGTTTCTCAGGGAGGAAAATCAAACAATTGATCTATTTTGCTTATATAGATTATACGGGTAAACTTCAAAAGTCCTGTGAATGCTGAGGAAGAAATTCAGATTAAAATATTTTAAAGGAACTTGTAGAAAATATAAATGTCAAGCACAGAAAATCAGGAACCAAGGTTGTTCAAATGAATACAAGTTTATTGCATGCTATCACTCTCTACCAGAATATGATCTACTAATGGTTAAGGCAAATTGAGATAGATAAGAATCAACAGAATTCAGGATGGGCTGGACTTTGATCTTTTGTGGGCACAAATGGGAAACTGATGATGCGCTTGACCTCTCCCTTGGGTTCAACCTGGTTATTTCCTACAACGTATCTATACCTATATAACTATATATCTATCTACATATACATGCATGCATACATACATACTGTAATAAACTTAGAATACATCCCAATACTTCTAACAAATGGCTATGTCATCTGGAATTATTAATAATAATCCTATTGCACATTGAATTACAATATTACAATATATTTTGTATATATTTGGGAACTAAAATCTATATATTTCATTTATTTCTCAGAATTATATAGCTGCCATCTCAGAAACCTGGCTCTTGGTAGCATACAATAAACAACCAGTTTATACAATTAAAACAATAGTTAAAATAGTTAAATATAAAACTGTAGGAGAAAGGACCAGGATCTTACACACAGTATAATCACCTCATGGGGTCTCCATTCTCTTGGATAACTGCCCATGCAACCGCACTTTTCATTTTCACCAGTTGAAGTTTCCAGATGTTCTTCAATTGTAACCTCATGTAAAGTGTGTTGCAATAGTCCATTCTGGACAAAGGCATGAGTAGTTACTAGAAGTTAACTATGAGCAGTAATCAGTGAACCTGGAGGGCTATGAAGACCTCGCTCTTCTCCCAAAACTGGACTAGGATGTAGGCTGAGCTATGAAGATGATTTGGTATAGCTCCTGAGGGGAAGGGAACTTTTTTTTTAAATTATGTTTTTATGGATTATAATGACCTGCATAGAATCATCATGAGTTAGGTAGGCATATAGATCCTGCAAATCAATCAATCAATCAATCAATCAATCAATCAATCAATCAACAAACCCATTTGACTGGGTTAAATGCTCCCTGATCATAGATTATAGAATAACAGAGTTGGAAGGAACTTTGGAGGCCTTCTAGTCCAACCCCCTGCTTAGATAGGAAACCCTACACCACTTCAGACAAATGGTTATCCAACATCTTCTTAAAAACTTCCATTTGCAACTTCTGGAGGCAAGTTTCTCCTTAGTTCTAAGTTGCTTCTCTCCTTGATTAGTTTCCAACCACTGCTTCTTGTCCTACCCTCAGGTGCTTTGGAAAATAGCTTGACTCGCTCTTCTTTGTGGCAACCCCTGAAATATTGGAACACTACTATCAAATCTCACCTAGTCCTTCTTTTCATTAAACTAGACATACCCAGTTCCTGCAACCATTTTTCATATCTGTGTAGTCATTACTAGAGTGAATCCTTTTCAGGTTCAGAGATCTCATGGGGATAGATATGGGTAGATACCCTTTGAATGCTACCTTAACTTGGAACAGGTGACACGTGTCCCAGTTTAAAAATCTGAATGTATCTTGGGGCGTATATATTTGCCTTCATTCACTACTTTAACCTTTCAAGTAAAAATGTGAAACTTAAATGAATGTTTGTTATTACAATTCTGGGCATTTTGACTATAATTCTGGGGAATTGCAGTTTTTTTTTTTTACAATCAATATGTTTAGCTAAAGAAAAGCTATTTGAACAACCTGAGTTTTCCCTAAATAATCCCTCTCCATTCTTTGTGCAATATTGCTATAGAGCAGGGCTGTCAAACTCACGGCCCGCAGACCGGATGCATCACGTGCTGGCCACGCTCACGCCCAGTTCACCAAAGGGGAGAAAAGTCCCGATATGTCATGTGACGCCACCATAACGCCGTGAGTTTGACACCCCTGCTATACAGAGAAAATAGAGGGAAACCTATGAATGTTTTTTAAAAACATTCCAAAGGCTCCTCTTTCATTACAACCTGGACTTTTCATACAGTTCTGTCCTAATCTTTGCACCAATCCTCACAGCTGTCATCTCAGAAGTCAGCAAACAGCATCATGCATATCATGCAAAGACAGAGTTAATTCTGCAGTAGAGGAGAAACAGAGAGGAAAAAGTGCTGAGTCACTATGCTACCTTTCACTGCAGTACTTTCATCCCACCCCACAGAGAGAGCAATCCCTGAGCAGGAGCAGCTGAGCTAATCTTCTTTATTTTCAGGCATATGATTCTCCCAGGATGTCACTCCTCCTACACTGACAGGGGCATAGAAGGACATGGGCTACACAGTTAGTCCCCTGGAGTCGTAGCAGCAGAGGCTGATACAGCCACCCCACTTTCTGCTTCTTCCCACATTTCTGCATTCCAAGGGCAGCCCCATTTACAAAACTGCAGACTTGTTTCGGATCCCCCACTCATATAGAGAATATCCTGGCAGACTCTCTAACGATTGTGCCCCTCTGTGTTAAAAACATATTATTCAAATGCATCCTAAATTAGTTTTCCCTGTTTCAACTTTTTAATAATCCTCCCAGGAAACCACGGAGGTGGTGTACAAAAGTGGGACGATTATTTTGTATGCACTTTTACATATTAAGAATTGGTCTTAGCACGCATGCATTTCCAGATCCTTTTGTAACACAAATATAAAATCTATATAGTCTAAAGCACGAGGTTTACTTCTGCCTGTTATGCTGACAACAATACAATAATAACAATTAGCATCTATGTATTTAAAGATTCCATTCACTGGATATACATGACCTTTTTCTGAACACTAATGCAATTCTGAAAGAGCTGCCTCATAAACCTATTGTAGATGCCTAAAATAAGTATCACTGCAGGGACAAGATTTGAACTGATTTTCACAATTTGCAGCTTAATCTACGTACAATTAAATGCACTTAAAAACCAGATTCCCTAGTCCAATTGAATTCAATGAGATTTTCTCCTGAATTAAGACTGCATAACATGTGCCATTATACTGCACCAGCTGTCTCTCCTCCTGTAACAAGTTTACAGGCTTGGCACAAATCAAGCCGAGTTGCATTACCTTGCAGACCTTACAGCAAAGGGCTCTTCTCAGCTGCCAAAATGTGATCTCATAAGAATAGCTGTGCTAGAGCAGGCCAAGACCCTTCTTAGTTTACATTTTATTTTCAGAGCAACCAACCAGATGCCTCTGGAGTTGTCCCAGGCAGGATATGGAGACATACTCCTTTCCCATTCTGTTCCTCTGCTCCTAATTTTTGGAGACATAAATCCCCCAACCTGGAAGTACTGTAACTCAACTCAATAGCCTTTGACAGAATTTATCCTCCATGAATTCATCCAACCCCTCTCAAAGCCATCCAACTTAGTGGTCATCACTATATCTGCTAGCAATGAATCTCACTGGTCAAATATGTAACACATCAAGTCGCACATTATTTCCGTAAGAGAAACCGCAACTGACAGGTAGTTTCATTGAACAGTCTTTCATACTTAACCTACTTTCTCTCTGTTATGTGTGATATCTGTATTGTACACATCCTTTATTCTCCTTTTTTAAACTAAAGAATCCCAAATATTCCAGATTTCTCTCATAAAAAAAACTGTCTTGAGCTGCCTGGTAATTTTGGTTGCCTTTTTTCTAACGCCACTATATCCTTTTTTCAAATGTTGTTGTTGTTAACTTTATTTGCCACCTATCTGTCCATGGGGCTATTCTAGGCAGGTTACAACTAGAAACAAAAGTGAAGAAATAAAAGTAAAGTTTAAACAAAAGTAAAACATTAGAATAAAAAATAAAGAAAATAAATTGATATGACTAGTAAAAAAAAGATGGGACAGTGGGGAAAAGAAAGTGGGGGTGGTGGAGGCTGCTGACAATCACATGATAATGACCAGAACTGCATCCAGGGCTCCAGAAACACTTGTATTAAAGGACAATATAGTGTCAGCAGTTTTGTTAATGATCTCTAGTGTTAAATTTGCCTTTCTGATAACAGCCATCATCTTTATTTTTATTTTATTTATTTGTCAAGCATGTATAAGATAACAGATATAAGTATAAACATAATTATGAATACATGAAATGGATACGAATAAAAGGGAACATTAGGACAGGGACGGTAGGCACGTTGGTGTGCTTATGCACGCCCCTTACAGACCTCTTAGGAATGGGGTGAGGTCAACAGTAGACAGTCTAAGGTTAA
>JANHFT010008544.1:601517-615365 GCA_032467955.1 Pseudoxenodon macrops
TCCCCCCTCCGCGCATGCATGCATGCCTCACTGAAGCCTCTGGTTGGCCTGTTGTGCTGTTTGTAGCTTTCCTGAAGCCTGAGGAGGGTGAAAATGGCCTCCCGCCCGCCCTCTGGAAAGCCAACAATGCACGCACTGGAGCTGACATAGGGCAACACCTTGCGTGACCTCAGATATGGCTCTGCATGCCACCTGTGGCACGTGTGCCATAGATTCGCCATCACGGCTCTAGGTAATTAGTTTTATTAGAGCAGAACACTATACTACCAAAGAAGTCAGATCAGTACTATGCATTGCTTTGCTACATTTTTAATGCTTTTCCCTGGATCTACGAACTTTTTTGGTATAATATGCAAATTGCAGATTACTGTAGTTTCTAAATCAAAGCACAGATAGCATACTTACTTGGATTGCTGGTGTACCTCTCTTATATTTTGTAGCCTGTTCTTGCTTAGCAATATCAGAGACAGGGCTTTTATTGTCCACAGAAGGTACATGCTGCTTTTTTCTACCTCTGGTGAAACGGTTATACCACAGAACATCAGATATAGGACTCACGCTATTAAAAAATAGTTTGATTATTTTATTTCAAGGAGTTAAAATGGGATTAATATTTTGTACATTCAAAACAATATAAGTAATATATACTTCATTTTTATACATTTTTCTTGCTGATTGTTGCGTATATTTTCTAAAGCAAACAACCAGAAAATTACCTGTCAAAACATTATCCTTATATTATTGAGAACACAAAATGAAAAACAGCATCAAGCTGCTACCCACAAAAGTACTGTGATATAGTTGTCTTAATTTTATTTTAATAAGCAACATGCAAAACCCAGTTGGATATAATCTTTCAACCTCATAATATCAGTTTAATGTAATTCTATGCAAACTTATTCAATGTCCAAATATAGATAATAAGGTTTACTCCCAGGTAATGGTAACTGCAACTCTGTCATTCTGTATATGACTTATTTGGCTGTAACTTCTACATCACTGATATATATTAGCATAATTCCCTCCATTAATCCATTGATAAATAATCATATTTGACCCACAAATTTATTCACTATGTCTCAGCACAAGGGGAATGGCTATTTGGCTACAATTAGCTGAAACAACCATTCAGGCCAACTAATACACAATTTATGTATGTGCTTTGTAAGAGAATGTCTTATAGGTAGTCCTTGACTTATGTCCAGTCACTTAGCAACTGTACAAAATTACAACGTACCTTATTCCAGGGAATTCAATTCCCAGTTAGGCAGAGATATTTGAAATAGTGTGCATTATCTGCCCTCAAGTTCCCAAATGTGTTTTTTTTTACAAATTCAGGAAGGATCTGAAGTTTCAAGCTACTTAAGTACATACGTTCAAGTACTATGTTTACTTTCCACCTTTTGCCATTCCAGGAAAAACTTAACAAAATATAAATAAAAAGTAGAATATGCAAAATCAAGCCACAAAGTACAATTCACAGTAAAACAATGACTAAAGCCATCTAACAAGCCTGGCATAAATCATTGCTGTGTAAATGTCCAAAGTACTGAGAGAATGGAAGCCAAACATAATCCGCAAGGGGATTCCTTTTTTATCCTTGTGGTAGCATTGGGAAAGCAAGATGAGATTCTGACAGTGGAGGCCTTTTCACTTACAGATGCTCTTTATGGAAAATGAGGGGGCTTGGCACTATTCTTCTCCAGATTGCCTCAAGGAGATTATTCACTGAGCATTTCATTCACTAACTATGTCCTGTCATTCTTCTTTAGAGAGGTTTATTTTCAACTGAGATCCTCAGCATTCAATAGCAAAAGCCCTTGTTTGACTTATTTTTAGCTTACTAATTTCTGAACCACTGCATAATTTGTGAGCCACTCAACTATAAAAGAATCTTGTTTAAAAGCAGCCCCATTTTGCTTCAAACTGAAGGGCATTTTATATATCCAATGATAACAACAACAACAACAACAACAACAACAGCGGAACTGCAAAAGACTGCGCTACTTGGAACATCATATATTTTAAGAAGGTACTTGGCTGATACCTAGGACGCTGGCAGCAGCCCGTAACAACCATTAGCACCAGTCAATGTATTTGTGATTGTTCAGTTGACTGAGTTTCATGTTCAATGAATAAAAGAAATAATAATAATACAAGATTCTTGGTCCGCCCCCCCCCCAACATCCAGCCATATATATATATATACTGAGTTGTGCACAAATGCATACAAGCACAAATATGTTAATAAGAATTTGAATAAATGACAGTATGTTGGCTTGAATTATTTGACAATTTTGAAACCTGTCAGTTGTCAACACTGCTAAAAGATACATTGGAAGTACACTGTATGTTGCCTAAAGCATAAATCACACTGAAGTTTCCTTAGAGTTACTAAGTGTTATTAAATTCAAAGGGCCTTAAATCTTTTATAGAGATCCCTATCGCCCCGTAGTGGGTTTTATATCTAACGTTATGCATCTGTTTATTTTTACTTCTCTCTGTAGAAACAATTGATAATATAGTGTGATACTCTTTCATTTATAATCCTTCTCTGGTAAATGAGCAGAGGAGTCATTTTGCTAAAAAGTGATGTGCCCTGTTACTAAACTTAGACTTAGAATAGACTTAGAATAACTTTATTGTCACTTTGAATATATGCTAATCGGCATACATTAAAATGAAATTTCATTGCATACAGCTCTCAAAGGATCACTATGTCCAATATACACTACATAAACATAACAAAATAAATAAATACATAAATAAATGAAAAATTATGTATATACCCACATATATTATATGACATAGAGAAGCTTCAGGGCAAAGCTTCAGGACAAAGAGTCTAGTTTAGTATCAAATGAATTGGTGTATAAAACTCTTAACTCCAAATTAAAATGCATAGTTTTTATTTTCAAAAAAAAATTAGCAACATTGATGGCCATTTGGTATAATTACAGAAATAATCCTCTGGAGTGTGACCAATGCATTATCAATTTTTAGTTACATTCTTTTATGTGCAATATTTGAATATTTGAATATATTGACTGGTATATTTTTCCTTTCTTTCTTCATTCATTTTCGTTTTTATAACATTGCAGTGTGAGTGATATTAAGAAGACATCAGGACATTCATTCCTGAAGATCCATTGATACATTTGCAAAGCCTGAATAGATCTGTGTCCTTTATATATATGGTAGATGGCATATGAAAAAACATTGTATGCCAGCTATACGGCTGAACTGAGCAGCCTCCTCCAGGTTATACAACAGATCATAAATCCTGGGAAGTAGCTTCTCCCCAGGATTACAAAACAAGAAAAAATGAATCAAGCCTTGTATATAACGTACGTGGAGATTCTCAGGTCATAGTTGTCTTCAAGATGCTTTTTTCCCTTCAAAATGCAACTGGACTGTTTTTTTCTCGAGGAGGAAGAAGAAAACATTTCGCTTCTTATCTAAGAAGCTTCATCAGACCATTGGTTTGAAAGAGGTATGTTAGAACTGAGGGTTACCTGAACCCAAACCCTAACCCATCCCCCTATCCTATCAGAACTTATTCTTCCATCTCCCCACCATCCAGACGTCAACTGACAGTATTTATCCTTCAATTCTCCTGCCGTAAGAACTGATGAAGCTTCTTGGAGAAGATAAATGTTTTCTTCTTCCTCGAGGAAAAAGCAATCCAATTGTCTTTTCAAGAAAAAAAGGATATTTGAGACACTGGACACTGAACTTAAGCCCTTAAAACTTAAAATTTTCAGTTACAATTTCAAATTACACACGGTAAATTTTTCACTGAAGAATATTTTAGTCCAGTGAGACTTGAAATCATCCAGCTAATCAGATTATGCTACATTTTTATATTGCCACATGATTACATATGATCAATCGCTTTTTTCAATTAAATATTTAATAATAATATTTAATATTAAAAATCATTTATACTATTTTAGATGGCTTATTTTTTAGGAGATCTACTGTAAATTACTTTGGATATCTTTTGTTTGAAAGGGATAAAAAGACTTAACAAAAGAAAAAGATGTAGAATTTATTTCAAGCCTGTAAGCAAAAACATCAGGAGCAGAGTATATATTTATTAATATGGTCAAAGTATGATGCATCAAAATATAAGAAGAAATAAATATAAATCACCTAAAATATTAAAGACAAAATATATCAAGATTATAGATTATTTTCAAACTACATAAACCAAGGTTCATGCTTCCTCCAAAATAAAGATATCTAACACCAAGAACACAAAGTGCATTTGATCAGTGACATTATATCACAGTCACAAAGCTAAGTCAAAGACAAATTAGTTCCAAATCACTTTTAAGAGACAAAAATACTTAAAAGAGAAACAAGTTACATCATTCCTACCCTTGCAATCTCTCTCTCAAGGTCCTAGAATAAATTACATGTCTCTATTTCCAAGCCATAAAACTGAAAACTAATTTTCCACAGAAATTCACACAGATAAGGAAGAATTCACAGGAGCACATGAGAAGTATAAGCTGCCCAGCAAAGATGTAGACATTTTTGCTTATATGTCAAATGCTTCTTTAGGCATACAAGCAGCCATGACAAGGAGAAGCTATCTCTGTTTGACCAGCTTTCCCCAAACTGTTGTTATTCCAGCTAGCCACAAATTTCCATAAATGCCACCAATATAGCCAAAAAATTAGAATAATGGGAATGAAAGTCAGCCAACACATCTGGATGAAACTTGCTGAATTTGACAGAGAATAGATAGATGGATTGATGGATAGATAGATGATAATTAGATAGAAAGAAATAGATGGATGAGAGAGACACAGACACACAGTCAGATAATTTCAAGACCTTGTTCTGTTATTTCAAAGTAGTTGACTGAACAGAGAAGATTAACAAACAGGCACAGGGCTGGAACCCCATAACAATATTTTGTATCAGCTCCTCTGTTGTATCAATGCTGATAATGTAGTCAAAATGGAACATGGGAGACTTCTTTGTAAAAATCCAGACCCCTGTTCCATGAATCCAGAACCACTGGATTCACTAAATGCAACTATTTACCTCAGACCTCTCATTATGCAACTTCCGATCCCTAGTCCCAAGGGCTGAAGAGAAATGGCAACCAACAGTGGTTTTTAGAGTCGCTGGTCCTACTTTTCAAGACGATCTCTTTGTTCCAATTCTATTCAAGCATATTCCTGATTTTCCTGCTGTCATGTCCTATGGTCAGGTTCACAATTTACTTCTGCTTCTGTCTTGCATTTCTATACTAAACATTTTCCTACTGGACCCTTTGCTTGGATATTTCCCAACTCAAATCTGTTCCTGATCATACTTCCATCCAATCCTGGAGAAGTTTGTCAACTTTAAATACCTGGATTTGCTGAAACTATTACTTTCTCCAGAAGTAATAGTTACTATGGACATGGATCTAATATACATATTAGTAAATAAATGAAATAAATAAGTGAATAGATTTAGTTTTGACCTATAGCAACAATAGTTTACCCTTCTTCCATTCCATGAAACTGTATTTATGTTAACATTACATTTAGTGGTCAAGCCATTTCAACTGCAGCCATTACAGAAGATAGTCACATATAAAAACAGCAATCAGCCTATTCTCTGCAGTGCAGTCCTCCTCCAGGTAGAAAAATGACCTTTCCATTTCCCTCACAAGTCACTCTCCACAGTTGGCTCTCTTTTCATACATTAAAGTTCTGATACTTTTGCCCCTTACAGGCTCCAAATCCCTAATCAATAGACACCAGGAGGAGATACAAGCTGACAATACACTAAGCACTTTCGTTTCACCTAGCGATTTGGTAATTTGTTTTTACTGACTATGCGGAGTTCCAAGCAAGCAATAAACTGTCTGGAAAAGCATAGCTTTAAACGCACAGCCAATGCCCTTTTGCTGTCCATGCATTCTTTTAGCTTCTGGATAAATTTTAGGGGATTAGTTTTACACACACACATATATAGACAGACAGACAGACAGAGACAGAGTGAGACTGAGACTGAGAGAGAGAGAGATTTTATTATTTTGGGGTTTAGACCCACCCCCCAAGTCCCAGGGGCTGGATTCGGCCCATGGGGTGCTTAGATCTGGCCCAAGGGCTGGATTCGGCCAGTGGGGTGCTTAGACCTACCTTGGCAACAGTGAAGAACCAGCCCGTAGTGCCTCTGCCAGCGAAAACGGAGCTCAGGAGGGTTCTGTGCATCCCACCTGAGTTCCATTTTTGCCAGCAGGGGGTTGCAGGACACATCCGAAATGGAGCTTGGGAGCAGAGCACTCGGACCCCCATAGGCACCCCCAACATGAGTGACATCAAGCTGGCCATGTCTACCCTGCCCATGCCCATCCCAGCCCCCCAATGTCAAACTCAACCCTGATGCTGTCTTCAATGAAATTGAGTTTGACACCCCTGGTTCTAAACATATAGTAAAAGAATGATAATCCTCCAGTTAAGGATAAAAAAATGAATTACATGGCATTTCCACTTTACTTTATGAGAATACTAGCAGATTGTTAGATATATGCCTTGAAAATAATGCTAAACTAGCAAAAGGGCCTGCATATAATTGCCCTTAAGCTATTCCATTTTCCCCCTCTTTTCTAACTCATCCAAAATGTTCAAGAGGGAACCTAGGGGTAGTTTTCTTTTCCAATGGCCTGGAACAGTCTCAGAATTTCTTCAGGATTCCCATTAATAGCTCATCTTCATCTTTCCCTTATCTGCACCAACGAACACATTCATTTCTCACAATTTAAGCAATTTATTCTAAGTAATCTGGGAATATTTTTATTTTTTATTTCTATATAATAATTCATATACATGTAGACTAACATACACCTGTGAAACCTATGCCCCTGTGAAATGACAACTATGAAGGCCATGCACTGATGGAGAAACATGAGTTATTAATTGATTAAATGAAAAGTAATATTCTACTTCCTTTTTTTATTTTACTGCATTGCAGATTCACTCAGCATATCAATACTGAGTGACATCTTCCAGGAATTTAAATCAGATTTAAAGCTTTTTTGGCTTGTAAATCCCAACATCTGCAGCCAAGTGGCAAATATCTGGAAAGCACCATGTTGGGTAGGCTTGACAACATGAAGAAGATGTTCACCAATTTTTGTGGTACTCCACAAATCAAAGTTACTAGGTTGGGTAAACATCCAATGTTGCCTTCTGAAATTAGAAGATGTTATAGGAAATACTAGTATCACAGCAATGTGTCTATGCCCAGATCAAACAATTAGGTGAGAATACGACAGTTAGTAATATAAACACAGACAATCAATCATGAAAGCAAGGGAGAAACACTTGACATGCATGAGAATTACTTCAATGTTGAAATGCCTGTTCTGAGGATTTTGAGCTTCTAAGAAAACACACTTTTTCATACCTCAAGACAATAGCAATAGCACTTAGACTTATATACCGCTTCATAGTGCTTTACAACTCTGAGATGTTTATAATGTCAGCATATTGCCCCCAACAATCTGGAAATCCTCATTTTACTGACCTCAGAAGGATGGAAGACGGAGTCAAACTTCAGCCCTGTCAGGATCAAATTCCTGGCTGTAGGCAGAGTTAACCTCCAATACTGCACTTTACCCACTGCATCAACAGGTTTCCTCCAAGACAAAAAAAAGGCTCCATTTCATTCAGGACTATTTTGGCTGTCCAAAAAAATATCAAGTTCCTTCCTTGGCTTCTATTTATACATTATAACTAGCTGGAGGTACATTTTTGTGTTTAAAAATCCAATTTACCTGGTAAAATGGAAGGTGTTAGTGGCTGAGGCCAAACAGGGAGAAGAAGGGATGGAGGTAAAGAAAAAGGCAACGATGATTTAGATTTCATTTATTTAAAATTAATGTATTGACCACATTTTTATAGATTGAATGGCTTAAGTTGTTACTAGCAGGGATTAGAGCTACACACCATTTTTTTTTGTTCCAGAAATGAAAAATGAGTGATTAAGGTTGTTTATTTCTAGGCCCCACCATTTTTCCCAAAAGAAAAAATATATATAAAGTTTTGTTCTCTACAGCATACTCAAAGAATTCAGGATTTAATTCCCCTAGAACATAGCCAAATTAAAATATTCCAAAGGAACTATCTGAAAAAAATTGCTTTGTCTTGACCTGGAAATAAAACTTTTTTTTTTCGTTTTGTGCATACTCTCATTATCAGAAACTAGAGCTGTCAAAATGGTTTCCATGTTTTTCTTCTCAAAATTATCTGCAAGTGAGGTTAGAGATCAGACAGTTGTTTTCCAAATTTGACTGTATCTCATATCTAATATTGTATAATTAGACATTCTTCTTGATAGGCCAAATTAAGGCAGAATGTGCTTAAATAGTCCATAGTGTCAGTATCTCCAAGCATATTTACTTTGACCCAAGCCTCATCGATTTTTCTTTAAGAATCATAATGTCAGTTTCACAGCCTAACCGATAATCCTACTCATGTTCTTATTGCACATTTAGTAGAGTTTACTCTACCCTGGAGTAAATACAATATTATGGCTATAAGCCATAATTATGAAGAAAGCTACATTGTTTGAATATACAGGGGGAAAAACTATTAAATTGGCTTCTGCATTTTAAAAACATTTATTAACATTTAAATTGGCAAAGGCCAATTTAATGCTTTTGATCTGCTTTTAAATTCATATAATTATAAACAAAGCATAGTGCTAACTGTGTCATAAAAATACAGTAACAGTATTAACATATAACTATTATACAGTCCCCAAGTCATAAATTTATGGTAAGTCCTTGAAGCTCTCTAGGCAAGGTCTTTGCTTTCTTTCCAAGTCAGCAAGTCATTTGTCTGGGGGGAAATTCACAATCTTCCGTTTACATTACAGTACTTCACTCTGTATAAAAAGGGATACAGTGCAGAAGGAAAGGTATTCACACACCAATAGAGACAAAATGCTAACAAATATCTGCCTGTATTTTGTATAAGATCGGTTTAGTACATGCTAAGCAGCAAACGAACATTTCTGCTCCCTATATATTGCACTTTCCAGTGATGCCCAGCATTGTTTTATCTCTCACCTACACAGTATGTGCAGGAATTAATAGGCCAAGATATATGCATGTACAACGTATTTTACAATCCAGTGATGCAAATTATCATAGCAATTTTTACTCCATTTGATTTGGTATCCTGAAGGAGATGGAATGACAAAGTAGATTGCGTTAGATGGTAGGTTTCTAGATGATTTTCAGTAGATTGACAAGAATTCCTGATTACTAACTGTTTAATAATAGTTATTTTAAAGTATAGAGTCTTAGGATCCTAGATCAGAGTAAATCAAATGGTGATTTAGGAATTCTAGTAAATGGCTTATTGGGTACAATAGATGACTGACTCCACATTACCGTAGTTTTCCTTCTGACTCTTTAAGAAACAGTAGGCAATTGTAAACCCTAAGCCCAATTTTAAAGTTTTGGGGGCCCTTTGACTATGACTGATGTAAGATGGAACAGGTTACAGGCATGTGCAAGGTGTTTAGAGCGACTGCATTTCACCCCTGATCCTAATGTAGTACAACATAACACTCTTGATTAGAGAAGACACTTACGAAGGTGCCAGAGATTCTAGATGTTTATACATTATTGTAGGAAGATCATGCTGCACAGGAATGGGCATAGAAATCCTTCATGCAATCACTAACCAGAGATTTAACCAGATAGGAGACAAGGTTAATCAAGAGAACCAAGATCCTCTCTTTTAATTCTCTCTTTTTTATTGATGTTGATTGAAATCGATTTCTTTTTTTCCCCCCAAACAAGCAAAGCTTTGGGTATCTTCCCTCTTTATACAAGCATAAAGGAAATCACAAATAATTTACTTGCAGGTTCATGAGAAATCTACTTCTCCCTCACCACCTCCTAAAGGAAACTGGAAGGTTTTTAAAAAAAACTAGATTCAGGAACAGTGACTTGTCCCCCCCCCCCCCGTTTTATAAAGAAATATAGCAAGTAGAAAGAAAGAAAGAAAGAAAGGTGGGTGTTTTCTGTTCCTGTTTTAAGAAACACAATTAATCTCATCCTCATTAATAAATGCAGAAATCACAGATGCTTCAGCTAGCTGCATGCCTGACTTCAATTCAGCATTCCTGAGAACTGCTCTGTCTTCTGCGTTTCTAATGTCAAAAGATACCCAATACAGCATCTGTGATTTTTAATTGCTGGTGTTTACATTGCTTTCTACCCAACAGTGTTTGATCATTTCTAATTCTGAATTTTCTGCAATAAAGGCAGCATGCAGATGTTCCTAAGATAGGGCTTTTTTTTTACAAGAGAATTCCGTGAGCCAAAACTAGCATGACCATTGACAAGATGTAATAGGAGCTATAGCACAAACCATCCAGGGAACATCAGACTAGGAGACAATTGTTGTGATAGCCTCATTCTGTAAAGAATATAAGGCATAAATGACTAATCAAGGTCATTCAGCAAATGAAGCACAAGGTCAATTTAAAAAACAACAAGAAGATGTTTGTGCAATATTTATATATAATACACATTTCTTTAACTCTTTACTTCTTATTTTAGGCTTATATGCAGATATAAAACAGAAGAACTATTTCCTATCAGTGAAAACAATTAACCAGTGGAATGGTTTGCCTTCAGAGGTTGTGGGAGGCTTTTAAGAAGAGACTGGACAGCCATTTGTCTGGAATGGTATAGGATCTTTGCTTTGAGCAAGGGGGTGGACTAGAAGACCTCCAAAGGTCCTTCCAATTTTGTTATTCTGTTATTATTCTGTATCTAGTATATTGGGTATACTAGTAATATTAATAATACTAATAAATAATACATAGTATAAACATAAATGCAGAATACAATTATAAATTGTCTAGTCTCCCCTAAGCAAGAGTCTTCATAATTATTTCATGTTTAAGTCTGTTAGGCTCTAAGTTTAATATATAAGAGTCAGGGGTTTAAGAATACTAATCTCAATATATTATTGTGCTGGAAATAACATAATCCTACTTTTGATTTATATTATTTCCAGCCTGTTTCCAGCTAGTCAAGTAAACTATTTGTAAACATAAAAGCTCTGATCCTTAATTTTAAATCCAATAATTTTAGTAACTTTTAGATAAAGAATTATTTCTCAGGGTGACATGTAATCTTGGATCAGTTACAAAGCCCATATATTACAAAGCCCTGCCAATTTGGTAGAATTTATTGGTCTTTAGTTAGCTTACAAGAACGATTTGCAAGTGCAGGTGGTTAACATTTACACATCATCTTAAACCCACTGGAGTGAAAACAGTATTGAAGATGTCTTCTCTGGTGCAAAGAGCAGTGATCAAATATATATTTTATGCAGAAGATTCATACATGGAAGGCACAAAACTAGTCGCTTTTACTCAGGAAAAAAAAAGCTATTTTCTATAACGGTTAAACCTCTTGGACTTTTCCCCCCAAAGTGGTAATACCAGAATATAATTTGATGATTTAGTACCAGTAACTTCATCTTTCGTTCATCATTGCCTAAGACAGGGCATTTATAATGAATCTGAATCCCTTATAAATCCAAAGAAACATGGTTCAACAGCATGAATTATAATTTCAAACAACTATCTGTGGGCCCAGAAATCACCTTGTAACATACAATCCACTTTCAAAGTTATCATATACCACTATAAAACTTTATTCTACTTCATACATCATCTCTATCCCAAAGTGTGGTGACACTGTTGATTTGACCAACTTTTGTTGCAAATCAGTTCTCAGGCTGCAGCAAACATCATAAATGTATCCGTGAGGGAACAGTAATAGCAGAAAAACAATGGTCACACAGATATTTCAAGGTGCCCTTGGATCTGAAACTTTACCACTTGAGCATACTGACATGAATTCACTGAGAATCTTTTACAGAGTTATTGTAGTATTTTTTATACACATGTGCACACACACACACACACATATATCAGTCTTTCCCAAATGATATTGCCTAATCAAGAAAGCTAAGCAGGGTAATCTCTGGTTAGTGTTTGGATGGGAATCAACCTGGAAAGTCCAGGAATGTAGGCTAGTCTGGGAAGTTTAAAAAACAAAAACCTAGAAGGAAGCAGTGGTGAATCCTATTTGTATTGCTGCCAAAAAAAGAATATGTACCTGTGGACGTAGCCAATAGGAGCTGAGTTTGATTTGAAGATGGCTTTACTTTACTCTCATTACCGTAGTATCCTATTTCTATACTGCGGGCACGTTCATAATCCTTTTAAGAGAGAGAGAACACATTTTCTGAGGATCAATTTGATGTAGTGGCTAAGGCATTAGGCTAGAAACCAAGAGACTGTGAGTTATAGTCCTGCCTTATGTACAAAGCCAGCTGGGTGGCCTTTGACCTGTCAATTTCTCTCAGCCGCAGAAAGCAAGCAATGGCAACCCACTTCTGAAAAAGCTTGCCAAGAAAACTGCAGGGTCCAGACAGTCTCCGAGATCTGAATATAGTTGATTAATAGAACAGAAAATAATAAAGTAGTATTTTTCTTACGAACACAAAATAAAATTAATACTGGCTTCTGTAGAAATTTCATCTTTTGGAGAAATTTCTTTCAATGTACAGCATCTCTCTCTCTTTTTTTTTTCTCTCTCTCTCCCCCTCCCTCCCTCATCCACATTTCACATTATCCTGCCCAGAACTCTCTTCTAGATATTACAACAGGACTGTTGTTTCCTCTTTATAGCACGACTCAGGTCATTCCTTATCCTCCACTGGGGAAGGGCAGATGGTGTAGTAAGGTCATTGGATCCAAACTCATATTAGTAAAATACATTTCTTTTCTCTCCTAAATCTAGAAAAAGTAACATACATAAATCATATTAGAATCGCCTGCCTGTTTGAAGAGAGCCTCCAAATGATCTCCAAATAATTATCAATTGTTATAAAAGAAAAAAAGAACTGCAATAAGGACTTTGGGAATCACAATGCCCCTGCGCTATCATCGGAAGGCTCCTAAGATTCCCATTTAGCTTTCTCTAAGCAGGGCACTTTTCTCTCAGTGATATCTCTCTCTCTCTCTCTCTCTCTCTCTCTCTCTCTCTCTCTCTCTCTCTCTCCTACTTCCCCTCTTTCCAGGAATTCCCAGGGAAAATGGCTGCTTGGTTTGCTTGAGGGTCAACATTTGTAACACCAGCAGGGTACCAAATCTCCTTTCTTTCCATATGTTACAGCCACCCAACTGCTGTAAATATTTGCAAAGCATCTCTTTCTCTCTTTTAGAAATAAACCCCTGGCTTTGAAAAATGTAATTATGAAAGAAACTTGCTTCTTGGGTTTGGTTCCCCTTTCTTCCTCCTCCCCCCCCCCCACTGTATATACCGCTTTATATCTTTATATTTGCGCTTTGACCTCCACCCTCGGTCTCCAAAGCTTCAGTTGTTTTACTTGAAGCCATGGAAAGAAAGGCTGCTAGTCTTCCATTCCAGATAACCTCGCCTGGAGACAAATCTGCATCTGCTCCCAGGCAAAGCCTCCTTATCCCTCTACTGCCTTCCGGCTCCTCCATCACTTTTGGGAGGCCAGCAACAACCTCCACCTCCGGGATCCTCGGCGGGATCTGCGCTTTTGTGCCATCTCCGGCTTCCGCAGCGCGGGCCACCCTCTGCCGCCTCCTGCAAACTTTCGCCGCAGAGCCTGCCGCACACGCGGGGACGCCGAGCCAAGGCCGGCCCCTTTCTGCCTTCCTGGCGGGCGAGTCGCGCCCCCATTAAGCCACGCCGTTTAGTTAATCGCCTGGCTTGCGGGAGTTTCCTCAGCTGGTTAGCAGGAGGCGGGCAGCGAGAGGCGCACTGGC
>JANHFT010008544.1:615465-635889 GCA_032467955.1 Pseudoxenodon macrops
ACATCCACCGCGTGCAACAGCCCGCCCCGCCCAAGGTCCGACGGGAGAGCCCCTGGGTTTGTTTTTGTTTTGAAACCCTAAAGGCTCCTAAGTCCTCGACTTATGACCCCCCCTGCTCTCCGCTCGCCACCCTGCTTGGGCTAAGAGCAAAGGTCTGTGTGTGTGTTATGGGACAGCTGGCGGCAGGCCAAGACATTTTGTAGGCTGGTCAATTTATTTTGGCATGGGCAGAGATGTCCCACAAGCATTTTTCCTGAGGAAAATATATCATTGTAGGCGATAAGGTGAGGCACTTTCAGGACACTGGAAAGCTGCCTCCATGTCCTATTGAGTAGTCTTCTGTCTCTCAACTGGGGGGAAAAAATATCTATGGAGATTCAGAAAATGTAAAGTTGTTGCTGCAGCTGCAGTGTGAAATTCGGTGCCTGGAACTGGTTCATGCTCTGGTGGATGAATATATCTTCAATGCGTCCCTCTTTCCATGAAAATAACTACATTTTTCTCCAAATATCTGAGATTAAGAGTCTGACTGCCAGAACTATAGGATTTAATTAGTAAGTATGCATATTAGAAATGCAGTTATTCAATTATGCCACTGCAGATTGAGTAGCGTTTAACTCGGGATGGGGAACAAATGTGTTGTTCAGTCTTAGTTGTTTTTACGTATCACATCACAAGCACTACGCCAGAAATGGGCTTTTTGGCAGTTCAGATGTCAATTGCGGCATTAAGTGTCCCCCATCAAGTGATGGTACTGATGAGAATAGATTTGCAGCTCCTATCATTCTTGGCCATACTACTACTATAGCCAGAATTGATTGAAGTGAGAGTTTCAGAATATTTGGAAGGCCTGATACTATCCATATCTGACTAGACTCACTTCATGCCATTTCAATCTTTTGCTTTGTAAATTGCAACCAGATTTTAATAGTTTTGTGGCCTGGCTTGTCAATATCAAATGCTTAAACTGGCAGGTTGTAGAAAAAAGACGTTGCCTCATGGATAATGTGTATAAAATCAACTGGCTATGAGGGGAAAAATATGAAATTAAATTATTTACATATAAAGTACAATATAGACTTCTGCTAGAAATAGGTTGCATTGTTATTGCCTGTATCTTTAAGAGCTTTTTATTTATATACAGGTACTCCTCTACTTATGACCACAAGTGAGCCCAAAATTTCTGTTGCTAAGTGAAAAAGTTGTTACGTGAATTCCCCCCCCATTTTATGACCTTTCTTGCCACAGTTGTTAAGTGAATCACAGCAGTTGTTAAGATAGTAACATGGTTGTTAAGTGAATCTGGTTTTTCCATTGACTTTGCTTGTCAGAAGGTCACAAAAGATTATCTACATGACTCTGGGACACTGCAAACATCATAAATATGAGTCAGTTGGTGTTACACGTACTGACATCCGGAGCTATATTTGCATAACCGCCACTGATTGGCTAATTTAGTGGCGGAAAAAATAAACCACTGTCAGTGGCCGGCAAGACTGATGGAGCCTTTTAAAAAGAGCGCTCCGGCAGTCTACCGGATACTTGTTGCTGATCGCGTCCAGGGAATAAAGTGTTGAAACTATGTCTCGTGTCCCACCTCTTCTATTGTGTCCTCTATCTAACAGTTGCCAAGTGTCCAAATTTTAATCATGTGACCATGTGGATGCTGCAATGGTTGTAAGTAGGAAAAACAGTCATAAGTCACTTTTTTCAGTGCCGTTGTAACTTTGAATGGTTACTAAATGAATTGTTGTAAATCGAGGACTACCTGTAATCCCTTTTTTAAAATTTATAAATAACTCATGTCTGGGAACGTACCTAATACTCCTTCCTCTCCTATTTTCCCACAACAGCAGCCTTGTGAGGTAAGCTAAACGGAGAGAAAATAACTGGCCTCCCAGGCAATTTTCATGCGTAAAGTGGGACTAGAATTCACAGTCTCCTGGTTTCTAGTCTGGTCCTTAATCTTAACCACTAAACAAAACTGGCTCTATTGAATTTAAGTGTAGAAAAGGAATTTGGATGTTGGGGTGCAATTCCACATTAGCTTTCAACTGAATGGCTCTTCTGCACGCATATATACCCCAAAGTGTGGAAATAAGTTGCTAAACAAAGTAAATAAAATGCTTTCCATGATTTTTAGTATATATACATGGAAGTTAAATGCTATTTCTTTCTTTTTTTAACTTTGGCAATCTTATGTTCTGTGGTTCTATACATGCCCTTTACAGTGCACTCAGTCAGACTTAATGGATCAAAGACAAATTCACACTTGGCCAATAAAGAATTCTATTCTATTCTATTCTATTCTATTCTATTCTATTCTATTCTATTCTATTCTATTAACCTAAAAGATTCTTCCCTTGATTTTGCTGCTTCTTTGTGATTGCAGCTGAGAATTATTACTAAAGGATAAACCAGTGATAATTCCTGTCCTGTTTTGGAAGAATATTGAAGAATATTCTGGAAACTGCATATATAATTTTGCCTGTGCGTCAAGCCCTAAGTAGAGTAGAAACTTTTGGAGACTGAAAGTCAACAAAACCTCTGAGGTTGGAACAACAGTTCATCAGAATAAAACAGAAAATTGCCAGCCTAAAAATTAAATGCATACATTATTAGAAATCTCTTTTAAAACAATATTTTGATTGTAGCTGTTCAAAGGTCGCAAATAATTCTCTTCATTAGGAAAATGATACAAAAGAAACAGGTAAGAAGGAGGAAGGGGGGGGAGAGACTGTCTTAAATCCTGACATTCAAATTGAACAGGAAAGTTGGCTGAATCCAGAATTCCCCATAGGAATGAGGAATAAAGAAGTATCATTTCCTTATTTCTGAAATCTGAAGTCCAGCACTGTTGTTCAAGTAAATCATTGAGGAATGATGCAATCCATCAGAATACAGTACCATAGTCATTTTCTGCATTTAATCCCAAAGCAAAGGGATAAGTGTATATAAATGGTAGCTTGAAATACATCATTCTTATATGAGATGAGAGACTATAATTATCATGCAGCTCCCCAGCATGACATGCTGACTCATTTCTTTCAAATTGTCCTCTGGATGATTAGATTGCTAATACACAACTAAACTGAGTAGTTAACAGGAGTTATATGAACAGGTAGGCTGAAATATCCCAGAATCTGTATCTGGGAGACATGGCTGCCTTTTGAAAATGTGACAGTCCATTCCTATCCTTCGCATGCAGAGAAATTTATTTTAATGGATTTCTGAAGCTAATTGACAATGCAATAAAAGGAGAAATATAGCTAACCCAATAGGGAGGTTGAGCAGGCTATCAAACCACCTTATTTGACTTGTAGAGTTGCAGCAGGAAAGGCCATTCTAAATTGCCATTGATTCAATAAGATCAGATAACTTAATTGATTGTAGCCAAGGACTTTCATCTCCAAGGCACAGATTTGTTGCCACATATTAACTTTTGTTTGAATCTACCACATATTTAAGAGGAAGAAAATTTCAGCAATACAGTTTTATAATTCGTGGGGTGGGGGAGGTTGAAGTTATTTTCTCAGTAACTTCTGAAATATAAAAATCTCTTGCATCTTTTGTAAGTCCATTTTTTCAGTGATATCATAACTTTGAAGGTTGCTGAACAAGTGGATATAACCTAAGGACTACCTGCACTTCTGAGAAAGCAGGCATTAGAATTACCCAGTAATTACTTCATTGTTCATGCCATCCAATTTGATTAACTCCACCAATGTCACTTCTAGCTTCCTGAAGTAGCATAACAGGAAAATTGGGACCCTTTTTCAAATTAGTAGTTAAGTGGGGAGCCCAGAAATATAAAGCCACTTCTTAATTTTAAATTTTATTTTTATTCATTTTATTCTTCTGCTGAAAACCTCTAGTTTTATTATTTTTACTGGAGACATATTTTTTATCATTTTTGCCATAGGAAAAAGGAAGAATTAGACAATGTTCACATTTTGTTTCTCAGACTTCACTCAAGCCTACTAAACAGCTCAAAATTGATAGAGACCTAAAAAAATAAACAGCCCCTTGTCATAAATAACTAACCTTCTCTTACTTTTCCTTATAGCTTCTAAAATAGATACAATTCCATGGAACTGGATCTACAAGTGGAGATGCAAACTTTTAGATCTTTCTGCCCTATGGCTGAGTGAGCTTCCCCTTCTCAGATTGCAGCCATTTGCCCAGGTGCTGCAAGGCTTATGCAACAAGGGGATGAGGATTAAAAAAAAAAGAAATATTACTGACGTTATAACCAGACAATGACTACTGATGACCCAAACAATATTGTTAATTTTGAGCTTCTGACCACAGTTAACAACAAAGTGGACACTCTACACGCTTAACTAATCATCCAAATACTACTGCTGAATCAATTAAAACAAGCTCATACAGAGACAACTGTGACTTAAAAGCAGATTATAGTGGTAGAAAGATGAGACCTAATTTGGAACCTAAAAGAGAGTGAGGAATAAGCTAAGAGATCTAAGCTTACATCCAGAGGAGCATGCAAACCAAGTCCCACCCTCTCCGGAAAAATTCGATGAAAGGCAAGCAAATCATAACTGTTACTTACAGCCAGATCTAAATACTCTGCATGTCTGAAATAAGAGAGTAAGGAGATGAAAATGGGGATCCAGAAGTGCAGCCATTCTCTCAACCTTTAGTCTACACTGAAAGGTGGTTGATTGATCCAGGAGAGACTCTAAATGATTCCTCCTATCGTTTAAACATCCCACTATTGCTATCCTGTTGTTCAGCATGAAGTCTTTTTTTAAGCAAGTTTGATATGTTCACATTGCATGTATTTCACATAGAGGGAGTTAGTCCATTAATAAGTCATCTTGGCATTGCTTTTACTTTAGAGCTTAATTGTAGCAACATAAAAGTAGGTAATTCCAAGGACGTTCTACCACCACTGCCCTTGAGAGGCTTCAATAAATAATCTGTACCTCCCACAGCAAATCAATTTTCTGAAGAACTGTTAAAGACAAACTTGATTAACTCTTTCAGGACCTTGCCAGATACTGGACAAGGGTATATTATAAAAAGACTAGACAATCTTAGGGAATTATTAGGAACAACATGTAAAACTATTAAACCTCTAGTAGAGCTGGTCACCTCAATTGCCCAAGAAAATACTGCCTACTTTGAGAAACAATCTCTGGTTCATTCCGTACTTCAACATGGAATATAGACATGGAAAAGAACAACAAAGAGTCCTCAAAGTGTAGTTTCTACCATATGCTCCTGGATAAAATATTACATTATACAAACAAAAAATTTGTAAGTACTGGTAATAAAATTAAAATAGAGATCAACAGAGAATGCAAGATGTAGCCTAAATCTGGGAGAGTTACTACGGTAACTGTGGATGGAGTAGCACAGAGTTCTACTTCATCCATGGTCACCCTTAACTCAATGCATCTAAAAATAGACACAAGCCCCAAATAATCACTTAGGGTTACAAAGAAATTCAAACTGTTCTAAGGAGAGAACCTGAGAAAAGAAAACGACCCATCAGCGCTATTGCCACCCTTTGGTGCTGCCTCCATGTGCCCTATTTTCTGCCTCTGTGCCCCTCATTTTCAGTGTCCACGCATCCCATTTTTGGCCCGTTCCAGGCAGTGGGGATAGGTGGCAGCGGTGGGGATCCTTGCTGCTTGGAATGGGTTAAAACAAGACACGCAGAGGCTGAAAACAGGACATGTGGAGATCAAAAAAGCAGTGCATGGAGGATGAAAATGGGGCATGTGGAGGTAGCGATAGGTGGCAGTGGTGATGAGCAGTGACGGCCCTGATGGGCGTCAACAATCCCCGCAGCCTGGAACTGCTGGGAGGCAGAGGCAGATTTTTTTTGTTTTCCTCCCCAAAAGCTAGGTTCGTCTTATAGTCTGGAGTGTCTTATAGTCCAAAAAATACAGTAAGTGTTGCATGAAACAGAATTAGACTGTTTTCAGACATTAAATCCCATGTGAAGGAGGATGGTGATCATGAAACTGATCACAGCCCATTTCGAAGGCAAATATGATACTAAAATCTGATACTAGATTATCCATGCCTTGCCAAGAAACAACAAACTAATTTTGAGATAAGGCACGATAGAAGGCTGAATTGCGTCAAGGTTGATATTAAGGCAATATCTACCTTTCTGAATTCAGGACAGGCCCAAACTTGGACAAACTCTATTTCCTCCTTTTCCAAGGTCCAGATAAAATCCTGACCCTATATACTGATCTGTACACGGTACAGTGTACACAAAACCCAGAGAAAAAAATTTAATAGGTAAATGTCCCACTAGAAACTGACAGAAAATAAGTTCAGATTGGTTTTATTCTTATTGTTTACATAACAGAAAATAACTGATTGGACCAGGCACAACCATAACACACACACACCCCAAAAAAACCCAAACAAACCACTAAAATGTTAAAAATTCAGTGATCATCTCAAACTGATAGCCTCCCTTAAAAGTTTCCTATACAGTTAAAATGGCCAGAACTCAATTTCAGTAAATGGGACAAATTCTATTTTTTTCTGAAATACAGTGCCTGGTTTGTTAAAGAAATGCAAATTTTAATTCAATATTACTATTTCAAGTTTAGTTTGGGAGGATTTTTTATGCAAATCTCCTAATCACAACCAGTCTCCCATATTTACAAATTATTGATACTCTAGCCTTTGAAAACTTTCCACTATTACAAGATCCAATTTGGGCCAATCACCAGGACCAGAGGTTTATTCTTCCAACTTTCCGACTTGTGTTGAAGCCCATCTTCAGGGAACTTTTCTTTACTGGAATATGTGCTTTGGGCTATGCTATGAGTCGTATTTACGTGGTGCCTTCCTATTGGTTGATTGGTGTGTTGATGGCCCTGCAATTGGCTGTTTACTTGTGTTGTCAAGCCCTCGGCTCCTAAGTACCTGAGAATTTTTCCACTATGGCCTCCAGTGCCAGTATCCGAAATCAAATTTATGCTGTATTTTCTTTATCCATTTGTCCCTGGAATTAGATCCTGTATTTTACTTTTATTTTATTCATTTGAAAGAGATGGTATATGCATTTTAAATATAATCATACAAATATTTTAGAAAATATTTTCTTAATTTCATTTCCTGAATGACCTTGACTTTACCCTTCTACAAATTGAGAATATCACAAGATTTTCCCAATCTGATTTTGCAGGAATGAGACGAGAATTTAACAGGTTCACTGAGAGTTTCTTTTCTGAGAATGTACTATATGTCTCTTAACTTGGGTACTCAAAAAATAAATATTGCCACTCCTATTATATTAATAATGATCTGTTGAACAAGTGTATTCAAACACATGTTTTCAATCCTCACAACTTGATAAATAAGGCTATCATTTGCTATTGCTGTTGTTGTTGTCAAAGGTTTGGATTTAGGCTGAAATGAGATTTGAACTAAGTACTTCTTGGAGTATAGTGTTTACACTTAGTTACAGCAGCACATCCAATCTCCATGATATCTCCCACTCCATCTGAGTTGTGCTATGTGATACACCTCATAGCATTCACTAGAAACCAGCTGCTGTGTGATCATTGATTTTTCCAAAGAAGATGACTGATGAATACCAATAGAGTAGTAAGAAGAGGAAAGGGATTATGCAATGAACTGTATAACAGGATCATTCAGAATTGTCCAGAGATGATTGTTTAGAGATGAGGACATTGTGGATCTGTCCAGCCTGGATCAATTACATGGCCAACTTCCTAATTAGGAAGCAGTGGCACTATCTTTTATTCGTTTTATTCTAATAATGGAGCATCTGAATTGCTATTAACTACTTCTCAGAAACAATGTTTGACTGGAAATTGCACAAGCAGATCATAGTTCTTTTTTATTTTTATTTTTCTTAAAGAAAAAAAATTGTATTCATTCTATCACCAAACCTTCCCACACCAATTCCAAAGTGATTACTGCAGGGTGAAATTCAGCAGGTTTTGATAGGTTATGGAGAACCGGTAGCAGAAATTTTGAATCGTTCAGAGAACTGGCAAATACCACCTCTGCTGGCCCCAGGAGTGGGGAGGGAATGGGGATTTTGCATTATCCTTGCTCTGCTATGCCCACCAAGCCACGGCCACAGAACCAGTAGGGGGAAATTTTGAATTTCACCCCTGGATTATTGTTCCCTTGAATCTTAGGGCTGGAAGTTACCTTGGTGATTTTCTAATCCACCACTTGCCCAGGGCAGGAATCCTCAGATCATCCTAGGCAAGTTTTTGTTTGAACACTTTAGCAGTGAAGCACTCACAACTCCAGGAGGCAGCTTATTTCACTGCTTAATAGTTTTCATGATCAAGTAATTCCTCCTTATTTCAAGCCTGAATCTGTCTCTATAAAGCTTAGACTTGGGGCTTGTTCTATCCTCAGGCACTCTGGAAAATAAATCCACATCTTCTTTTTAGCCATAATCAATATGTGGGCCAGCTAACATGTTTGTGATTAATCTTGTCTATAAGGAAACATCATGCTATGATGATCAGAAATATGCATATTATACATATTTTGCCCAATGGGACAACCTTTAGACACAATGGATATACAACTCCCAGAATTCCCCACTTGTATTAAGAAAAATGTGTTGAGAACCACAGTTCCAACATACTGGGAAATCGCCACATTTGATAAGTTAGATTTAAATTCTTATTATGGTTGGCCACACAGTCAGCCAGATGTTTAAATTGTATTTGGCATTTTTCCCACCTATTGAATCCTTTCCAAGGACCTGAGATATGATGATGGTGTTGGTGTTGCTGCTTACATTGACCAGTATGAACTATCATTTAGGAATTTGATAGGACTGGTTACAAGTTTATTTATGTATTACATTTATTAATTTTAAGAAAGTGTTGGCTAAATAATCCTTTGATGCATCCCCTTCTTCACCGGTAGTCACAATGTGCTTCATGGCATTCGCAGGGTTGTTCTAGCAAGTTAAAATGATGTGTCACTTTGTCCTAAACAAAACAACTAAGAGGTCTGAAGTGTTGGAAGTACTGGAATATTACGCACAGAAATATTGCCACAAACTGAAGGTGACTCTAGGGTTGTGTGTTCATGAATTTAAAAAATAATTTTTCCCAGTATCTGTTTCTGTTAATATGCATTCAGTGTGAAGTGGCTTAAGTAGCTAGGAACAGAATAGAAAAAAGAAGATATATATTAGTTTAGCAAATGAATGCCTTTAAAAAAAACTAATTAAATCATACTAAGAGGGCAACTGGATAACTACAATCCACATGTTTTCAGGGATCCATAATAGAATCAGAGACAGCATAATGTGCGTGCTTGGGGCAGAGGAGAAAGTAGAAAGAAAAAATAATATAATTCAGAAATAAGTGAAGTTGTGTATACAACCAAGCTTTAATGGTTCTTTTCAACTGATGATAGATAAAACTTAATTATTTCATAGAACTATTACTGTTTCTAAGATCTACTATTGGGGATAAATCTCTAACAAAAAAGTTGTTTTGGTGCATGAGTAACTTTTCCTTTTTCCAGACTTATTTTGTACTCACAAAGGTCATACTGCTTTGTTGACATTCCTGCCAGAACTCCATGGCATAGGGGTTTATTAATAGTCCTAATTATTGCTATTTATGATTTACTGGAATTACTGCCATCTGTCACAGGCACTAGTGTTTGCCAAGCAATGCTGCACTTGGTTAAATTATCATACAAACAACATCTAGAATATCAACAAGAAATGGCTCTAAAGTGCATTTATGTGCATAATAAAGTTATCTTGGGATGGGAGGGTATACTGCAGCCTCTGTTCATGTGATAAGAAAATGTATCCCTCTAGACATTATTATAGATTTGCTGTGGATGCCTTCCAGATTATTGCCTCTTCCAAAATTCTCATTTAGCACAGTCTTTGGTCATGTTCTCTGGGCATTCTGATAGTTGGTGCCAACATATCTGGAGGATGTGAGATTGTGAAAGAATGCTTAAAGTTATTGCAAAAAGACACTCAACTTTAAATGCATTGTTTCCTAATTAATTTGCAAACAAGCAATACCAAATGGTACATGAAGAAAAACAAGGTCCCAAAGAATCCCTTTTATTCCTTTATATCAAAAATAGTAATGCTACATATCTCACCTTGATTATAGCATCCCATTGGCGGAGAGGAATGCTTAAGCTTTTCTTCCAGTGCTAACTGTAGATCCAAGTACTGTGTGTGTGTGTGGTGGTGGGGGGGGTGTTAATGTAAAATTAAGGTTTTTTTAATGGGAAGCACAATACAAATATTTCAACTGAATTAATTATATAGATCAGGCTTCATGCTGTTATGGTTTATGAACAATAATTTATGATACAGTGTTTTATGTGAACTCCTAAAACTGAAATTTATTTCATAAACCATAGGTTCATGTGATGTGTCAACTAGGCTTTAGCTGGAATTAGGACAGGTACTGACAATGAATTGATCCCCAACTATTGTTAGTTCAGAATTCCTTAGATTGGCCATGCTAGATAGAGATGATGGGATTTAACATTTTATAACATCTCTGGATAAGAAACGGGACTTTATACATTATAATTCTCTGGTACATAATAATTTCACTTCCTCATTAATTAGCTTTCGAAAGCTATTGGATATTATTCTATATGATCATTAGCTGTTAAGCTATGTATTGTTTTTAGAACCAGGCTGCCATATGAAGCAAGTTCTTGCTCAAATTATGATTAATGTTTTTTGCAATTAATTGATCTGGAACTTGGCTCTTGATTTGTCCAGACCTGAAATGGAAGGTTATTTTAAAGTTATCCTCACTTCCTTTCCCTGCTCATAGAAACAGTCTAAAGTTGCTACAAAATGGAGCTATATTATATTTGCTATTCCTCTTCTGCTCTCTCAGGTTCTTGGCCATATGAAGAATTTGTGGAAAGGGATACAAAGACAGTAACTTCAACCTTAGTTAGATCACCACAGATTATTTTCATTTTCTGTTTGTTCTGTGTACTATTTATTGAGGAGCAGGAAGAATTGTGCAACATATCTGTAGATTTACCACATTGATATGCTGGCTGTCTAGCCCCAGAATCTCACCATGACTGAGCAGGTTACATATACATACATTTTCATATATATAATACACAGAGTATATTCTACACGAGAGCCAGTTTAGAGTGATAGTTAAAGGTATCAGGTTAGAAACCAACTAACAGTTCTAATTCTACCTTAAGCACAAAGCCAGCTTGTTAATGTTGACTCAGTAACTCTAGAAAGAAAGTAATAACAAAAATGTTGTAAAAAAAAACATTGACATGTCCAGGCCAGGAGTCAAGAGAAACTCAAAGGCATATTGGAGGAACAATTTACATCCTGTTTCTTCAAACAGCATTGAGTCAAAGGAAGCGATGAAGGAAGGTAGCTCCATAAAAGCAAGTCTGCAGTAAGCAGGTTCAGAACACAGGATGGTGGTAACAAGCATCCATCTATCTGAGTTTCATAATTCAGTACCATGGAGAGCAATTCTGCAGTCTACGGTATACAGGCAAATAAATTACAATAATCTGAAGCAACTAGACACAATTCTCAGGACTTGGCTTCTTTACTCAGTACTCAGCAGTAGCTGATGATCAAAGGAATCCAAAGGCACTCTATCTTTATTGGGAGTCCCATCTTGGTTGGAATTCCATTAACTTGATGATACTGAGATATTACCCTGTTTAGGGTTGTTTTGGACAATTGAATTAAAAATAAAATAAAAACCCATATGAGAACAAAAACATTGCTTGGAAGTAGTCTTGTGAATCTTTTCCTACACATTTCAGGAAAGGATGTATGACAAACAAAACAAAACAAAAGTGTAGAGTACCTTGAGAAGCCTTATCCCATAAGATTGATGTAGATTCTTCCCATTGATATGCAGGAAGCTAAAAGTCTTTATGCTTTGCTGTATCTGATGTGGCCCCTGTGCTATATTATAATCTTGGTCAAAGTAGGAATCTGAGTCTGAAATTTTCACTAATCTAAAGTCCATTTCTGAGAGAGTGCTTAACAGATCTCTCTTGATTTTATAACACAAAGTTGCAAATCTCACATAGAAAGGTCTAATTCCATTTTCTCCTTAATGTTGATGCCATTATTTTTTTAAGATATAGTTGTTTGAAAGCATGACATTATTCATCTTTACAAAGAAGTAAAAAATAAAAGGTGAAAGCCATGCATATTGATGTGGTCAAAAATAATGGGCAATACTTTCTCCACCTTTTTAATACACAACCCAAATTGCCCTTGTAAAGAATTTCCATTTTAAGCACTAACTCTATTAAAACCTGCAACTTTTACTAAAAATCTGGGTGACATAAAAGTTTACCATCAATGCTGTCATTGATCTTTATATACCGGTAAATACCTCTCTGATTGAAAGGAGTTTCTTTTAGATGGCCACACATTAGGTTTAAATATCTTTTGGCCAAAAAAGTATTTGCCCTTCAGTCCCAGTGTTCATTTGATTCTTTAAAAAAAAAAAGCTCACAATGTTCTGCCAAATACATCCCTAACTGAGGTTGCATGATGATATGGGTTTGGAACAATCATTTGCTGGCCCAAGCTTCTTTTAAATGGAGCATTTCTGTTTAATAGAATTCAAGAAATGTTAGAATATGTGGATTGTGTTGTCTGGAGGTTTTGGCAATGGATTGAATTTTAATTAAAAAATCAGTAATGTATGGCATTGCAATACAAAACAAATCACTTTCAGATTGGGTCTAAATGAAATGCCTCCCCTGCATTAGTCTTTAGTAAAAGAGCAGAGATATCTCAGTATAACTCCACACAAACAATATCTCCACCCAGGAGTGCTCTGATTATGTTACAGGGAATAATGAATAGGTAGCATAACATCTGTTATGGGAAATGACTGTAGAAGGGTATTTATGTGCTTGAACGTTGGTGTTGGAGAAGATTCTTGGCAATATTATGGATAGCCAAGAAAACAGTAAGATATATCATAGAACAAATTAATCCAGGGTTCTTACTTAAGACACAAATGACTAAATTCAAATTATCCTATTTCAGAGGATGTGAAGATCTAGGTCTCTGGAGGAGGCTATAATGCTGGAGAAGGTGGAACAAAAAGAGGGCAACCAGCTGCAAGGTGGATGGATTCCATTACAGCTGTGATAGACGCACCATTGGAAGAGCTGAAGGACCAAACTGGGGAGAGATCACCATGGAGAAAATCTGTTTATGTGGTTGCTAAGAGTTGACGCCAATTTGATGGCCCTTAATCTATTTAACAACAGAACAACACAGATTTTAATAAGGATGGCTACTCACCAGCAATCTGATGTCAGTATCTGGATCACAACTTGACCGTATTTTTTTTTTAAATCATTGTCCTTATTACATCTCTAACTGCTTTTGACAGTCCTTCGTTTTTATAAACATAACGGAATCCAATACATTCTAAATTTATTTTTTGTTATATGTCATAATTTGAGGCCCACAGACTCTCTACCATTCCCTAGGCAATATACAAAGCTCTGGTTTTTGTATTCCACTCATTTCTTAACTTCTGCATATAAAAACTGATAACAAATATCTATATGCTATTGGATAACATGAGGAGATCTACGATTAGTGCATAACTTAGTTGAACACAAATTGGTTTTATTTGCAGAAAATATTCTTTTATTTCTAAACTAATATCCCAGTGTTGATGGACAAAATGGATGCCTTCAGCAAAATAGCAAGATTCTCTATTAACTTTTCCAAAGAGGAATTGATGTCAATAGATAAAAACTGGGTTGGCCATCCATGGAAGGAATATCAGTTCCATATTTGTACTGAATGCATTAAATTTCTAGGTGTGTATATATATATATATATATATATACCAATGATATAATTCAGTAACAACTAATAAAAATATATGGGATTTTTTTCAATATTAGTAAATGGGAGTATCATGCTTACTCATTGTCAAGTATTAAATACTAGAAGCTAACAATCAGTGTTTATTTTCTGATTAGGGAAACTTTTGAATATATACGGTATGTATAGCTTTTTTGGCTGGATGGACAGTATCAGGATTTAAATATATTAAAACTCTTTAGTGTCTCTGAAAACAGTTACATCAGTTAGAATGTTATTGAATGTAATTTCTAATTTAAAAAAAGATTCAATCTTTTTCCCCATGCCAAATTGACATTATGGGCAAATCCAACTTTAAAAATTGATGACAAGATGGTGACACAGAAAAATTGGATGTAAGCAGGAATATTTATTTTGGATAACTAATACATGATGAAGATGAATTTTTAATATACTATCGTGTTAAAAAATAACAATTATCTATCAAATATCTTCCTTCCATCGCTTCTTGTTCTACTTTCAGGTGCTTTGGAGATTGGTTTGCCTCTCTTCTCTGTGACAGTCCCTCAAATATTGGAACACTTTGGTTGTTCATGTCATCCCTAGTCCTTTTTGTTAAACTAGACATACCAATTCCTGCAAATATTCTTCATATTTTAGCCTCCAGGCCCCTAATCATGTGTTGCTCTTCTCTGCACTCTAAAGTTTCAACATCTTTTTTATATCAGGGTGACCAGGTGTGGTCTTACCAAGCCATTATAAAGTGGTACTAACACTTTGTGTGATCTTGATTCTGTCACTGTTAATGCAGCTTAGGACTGCATTGGCTTTTTTGCAGCTGCAATACACCAATGGCTCATATTTAAGTATATTATAAATGGGCAGTCTTATTTCAAAGGTAACCAGCTACCTAGGCCCAGTTTTGGAGCTTCTGATTGTTTCTCCCCTTGTGTAATGGCAATTCTATAAACTACAATATATCTGATATTAAAAAGGGAAAGATTTTAACTTGATAGTCAATAAAACCACATTCAGCTTTTATGAATTCTAGATGCAGGAAATTTGAGAGATGGAGGTTCACTTCGTAGTCCACCTTGCAAACCACCCTCTATTTTGTAAAATCTTCCCCCTAGTACATGTATACATCCGACCTAGACTGGGTTGTTTCTCTGCTTCATACAATATATGTGAGTATATGCTGGTATAATTTTGTATTTATTTATTTTGTCATGTTTATGTAGTGTATATTGGAGGTGGTGAAATTTCATTTTAATGTATGCCGATTAGCGTACATTCAAAGTGACAATAAAGGTATTCTAAATCTAGCAGCTAGGTGGCTATTGTCGCGTAATCCAGTTTCAAATAAAAACGGAGAGGAAGTAAAAAAGCGGCACCAAAAACGGAACATTGGCGAACTAGAACGACCAAGCCCTCTCGGAGGGCTTCCAGATGTCCTCCGACTCGCCCTCGTTAGCGGCGGCGTTTAGAGCCCAGTTTATTGCAAAAATGGCTGTATACGGCCGCTCTGCTTTCCTTTGGACGAGAACCGCGCTATCTTGCATAGCGACCGTCAGTCCTTCAGCGCCCACTAACCGAGTCCCCCTCTCCTCCCTCCCCGTCCTCCGCGCCCACCCCGCAAAGTTACGCTATATGATTTATTGTGTTTCAATTTACGTTTGGCCGCAAAGAGATAAAAGAGCCGTAATACGAACGTGCGCTGGTGACCGAAGGCAAGAATCTTAAAGCGACAGGCGGCGTTTCACAACCATGGAAAAGCTGCTGAAATTTGAATTGAAAACCAGAGTTTTGAAGGTCTTGGGTCGTTCAAGAGGAGGGTACATATGCGAAGGACAAGCCTACGAGACCGATGGAGGACGGGTGTTTGTTAAAAGCCAAAACAAGCCCCAGGTTAACGATACTGTGGCGACAGTTTTGTTAGCTATTTAAAATACTGCAGCTGGGAGGGCAATCAGCTGGTAGCGGCGGCGATAGACACCTTGTGACCCAGCTGTTTGTTTTGCTCCCTGTCGTTTTTACTGCTTGCAATATGGATGCACAGGATGGCCGAAGCGAATTCCGTTTAAGGGGCGTTTCGATTTTCTGCACAGCTTGATCAGCATCTGTTTGGGGGGTTGGTGGGTGTGTCTTGAAACCAGCGGTGGTAGTCCTGGAAATTTGCACTAATTATCTTATTAGCTCTTCTGCTCTAATCCTCATGGAATCTTCCACTGGGTCTCGCTGGCCAATTAATGCAATTAAACCAAGTTAAGCAAACATTTGATTACATTTTGGCACCTGCACATTTTTTTTATGGTGATGGAAACCTATCTTCTGACTTGTCATTCTTTCAAAATACGTTCAGTACTGGGAATTTACATAAACAATAATAAGCTTGTATGCCTTCTCACCTAACAACCCTGGGCAGCTCAGTACAATCAAAGAAATTAAAATAAAATTCATCAATAAAGTCAAATGCTAATTATTTTCTCTGAAAAAAATAAATTTCATTTTTTAATATGAAACAAATATAAAAATACATTTTATATTTTACAGGTTATCGTTAGTATTTGGATTTAGAAAATAATCCTGATTATGCACATTTTAATGGTGATTGTATTCCTTTTAAGCCACAGAGTCCTAGTGGGCTAAATATATACAGTATATATTTACCTTTGCATGTTCTCATTCCAAGGGACATTCTAGTGGATAACCAGTATATCCAAATGTATTCATTTATTAACAAATGTTTTCTACTATTTTATTAAAACGACTTTATAATTATCCCATTAGCTTATTGCAGGGATGAAAAAACTCGGGTTGATGTGCATATTAGGAGTGTGCTGTCAGTATTTTCAGAGAGTCACAAATCACACTTTTAAGAAAGGGCAAATTCAGGATTGCTCCTCACCCCATCTATATTCTACCATCTTATGTCTGTTTGATAGTTTGCAATTCTCAATTTGGCTAAACATTGCAACCCAGAGCAACATTCTTTCAATCAATGTACCTCAAATGAGCTAATTTACAGAATTCATCCAAAATCTGGGACCTATGATTCCCATGGGATTGAAACTTGCCAAAGTTGTGACCACTATCGCACCATCCAATTGCATTTCCCAAAAGCTAGTGACTGCATGATGCAAGGGAAAATGGGTCTCTTTTCTATCCTGTTCTACCTTCCTCTGAGCTGTGTCTAACTGGCTGGCAGCAAGGTGATTGTGAGTGGCCATTGGCTGCTTTGGACCGGAGGCTGAAATTTATTAATGGCTGGTGAGGGAAGAACGAGCTGGTAAGGGAAGAAAGAAGGAATGATTTGGACGTCTGCAAGAATAGGGCTACTTGTGAGGTGTGGGCATTCGTAATTGATTGCTGAACTCTCTGCCTCATTGGAGGGAAGGGACCTTTGGGGACAAGTTAGAAGCCATTTTCTTTTTCATTGGAGTGTGAGTGTGCGTGCGTGGGCAGTTCCCTTTGTTCCCTTAGCAAGCAGTTTCAAGGTTCAGTTAAGGAGAGTTGTGAGGGCAAAGGAAACATCACAAGCCTATATTATTGGGAAAAACCCAATGGGTCTGAGGTTGTCTAGTGTTCTCTAAAGATGTAATTTAGTGCCCTGACTTCCTTATATGGGACACTTCCAATTAAAAAAATGGCTATCCACCATTTTTATTTTCTAAGAATGTGTGTTTGGGCCAAAGGGATTTTTTGAAATAAAGTTGCTCTGGAGACTGGAACATTCTTTAGCAGTATGCTCTGATTTCATATTTATTTATTTTGTTCATGTTTGTGAATTGGATGAATCTAAAACAACTAGAATGAACTGAGCGCCTGGCATATACCAAAGAAGGGGTCTATGGGCAACTATTTTATAGGTGTTTACTGAGCAATGCTTCTCTCACCTGGTCCTGGATAATCGGTGTATATTTATTTTTGTTTTGGGGATACAACAGGTTCATATCTATATATATTTAAAGAATTGACTGAATTCTTCAAACACAAATCAGAAGAACGACTCTTTTTTTTCTGTCCTGCATGCAATCAAATTTTTATTAGATTATATTCTTCTTTCTGACCAGGCTAGGATTATGTTTGAAGGTGAAATGGCAAGTTTAACAGAAATTCAGAAAACCAACACTGTACGGGTTCCTCAGCCAATTAAAGTGATGGATCTTCCTGGAGGTGGAGCCGCATTTGCTATGGAGTACATAAAAATGAAAAGCCTCAACAAGTATGTTAAAGGCTTCATTTTAGGATGTTGTTTCCCTGAATTAACATCCCTCTTCTTTTCTTTTACAATGGCAGTTCTGAAACACTGTCTCACTGGGAGCAAAATAATATCAGGATTTTCACAGGGGGAAAGGGGTGGTGGAAAGCTAAGTGTCTGAAACCCCTGGTAAGAGACAAAACTCTAAGGACAGAATATTTGTAATAATAGTAAACTTGCACTGATTGCTGATGATTAATAAACTATTGATAGGGTAACGATAGGCTAATGTTTTGTACAGATACAATAATTATTTTCTAAATTATATATGTGTGTATGCATGTGTATAAAATCTCTGCTCAGGCTGACTTGGAACCATATGGTCCATAACATCGGAGTTTGTTTTCTCCTCCTCCTAGATATTCAGCAAAACTTGGAGACCAAATGGCAGATCTTCACCTTTACAATAAAGAAAATGGAGAAAAGCTAAGGAAGAAAGAACAAACAATTGGTACATTATAGTTGTTATGAACTAGGAGTTACTTATAATTAAGAGATTTTGAGCGAAATGTTAGCACTTAGCAATAACTAAATTAAGGTATATAAATTAGATTTATATACCGCTTCACAGTGCTTTTACAGCCATCTCTAAGCTGTTTAGAGTCAGTAAATTTCTCCCAACAATCTGGGTCTTCATTTTACCCGTATTCTAACCACTGCGCCACTGCAGCTCTTAACTTTAGATGGAAGCTGATGTAATTATTAAAGCTCATGGTCCTAAAGATATTGAAATATATAAGAAATTAATATCATATTAAATTAATCTCTTTTCTTTCTTCTTTATAATATTGCTGTTTGCTTCTATTGTCAGAAAACGGACATTATTATTGATTCCGAAATTTTGAATATATCCAAAACAAACCTGGATGCCAGATCAGTCTTAAATCCAATGTATTTTATAGTACTTAACTCCAAGAATTTCAATTCTTGTACTATACAGGTAGTTCTCACTTACCAATAAAGGAGACTATTTGTAGCTGAGTTCAAATGAGGGGTCCTCTGAGCTAGGTTGCTTTCTTGCAGATGTTCCATTACCCAAACTAGATAAATCATCAGTGCTAGTTGCTAGCCCTAGAACCGATGATATTACCTAGGTTGGAAAATGAAATGTCTGCAAGAAAAGAACCAAGCTCATAGAGCATCAAGACCCCTCCGTTCTCACTTACCATCTACAGTCGAGACTGATAATTCTGTTGCTAAGTGATGTCATAAGTGAAACCTCACATGACTGCAACTGCCTTATGACATCAGTTCCTGCATGGTCATTAAGCAAATCACTGTGGGTTAACTACAATATAATGTCACATATTGATTTGTAACTTCCTGCCAGCTTTCCCACTGATTTGCTTGTTAGAGACTGGTTGTGAAATCACAAATGTTAATCACATTAACACCGGATGTTGCAACTTTTGTAAACGTGTCAGTTTCCAAGTGCCCAAATTCCAAATATCATGAATTCAGGGACACCATGAAGGCTGCAACATGGATCATAACTGGATCATAACTCCATTTTTAGTGCTGCTGTAACTTTGGAACAGTCACTGAAGAAGGGATTGGAAGCAGAGGTGGGTTCCTACTGGTTCTATCTGGTTCTATAGAGTAGGTAGTAACTCCGTGATGACGTCATGGAGCCGGTTCTGTTGTGGCTCCATGGGCGCCACCATCTTGGATTTTGCTTCTGCGCATGCACAGAAGCTAGTTTTTGACTGCTGCGCACACGCGCGCGCACACACAACAACCCTGAACGAATCAGTAGCAAAAATATCCAGAACCCACGCTTGATCCACTGCCTATGATGGCCAGTGTTAGACGTTCTGTGATTTACAGGTGTAATTTATGCAGGTTGGTGTTTTCTGTGTAGTTTTGTTTTCATGAGATGCTCCCTCTGGTTACCATGGGGGGGGGGGAGAGAAAAACACATCCTTGAAGAATGTGTATTGTGACAGCAAGATGATATTAACTGATTACAGGCAGGTTTTACTAGAGCGAGAAAGCCTCTTGTAGATAGTTTCTACTACACGTCAGCCATTTCTCCCTGTCAACGGATTGTTATTGCTTCTCAAAGCAGAAAGGATAATTGTGAAGAAACTTGAAGATAACAAGAGAAAAGTAGAGGTTTCATACCTAGCTATGTTTCTGCCTCTTGAAGTTGAAGTGCATCTGTAATATCCATTACTATAAGCTTAACTGTACTCACTCTGTGATCTTATTGAACTACGGGTAGCTGACATAGAATAGAATAGAATAGAATAGAATAGAATAGAATAGAATAGAATAGAATTCTTTATTGGCCAAGTGTGATTGG
>JANHFT010008546.1:18425-33279 GCA_032467955.1 Pseudoxenodon macrops
TGTCTATTCTTCCTGTTTGGTTGCTCCTATCCTGTCTCTAATACTAGGTTTTTAGAACGTTTCCCTACTATTAGATTTCAGTGATGGGACTGGCCGTCCGCCTCATCCGCCATCTTAAAAAAGTAGTTTGGATTGGTAGAGTTCATACATACATTGTTTTCTGCCAGAGTTTGAGGGGAGAGTTTGTGACACTTTGCAGCTGGTCAAAGAAGAACAGCCATGGACAGGAAGGCACTCAGCCAGCTGGAGAGAATTCTCTTGTGATGTTTATGAACTCCAAGAATCTTGGAAAATTTGGACTATCCTAGGAATGACAAATTTCAGATTTGTGCAGGATGTTCTTGCCCTCACTGTAGAACAGAGAAGATAACGTGGCTATGTTCTGGGATTTAGCTATTGTTTTAGCTGATGACAAATTTGAATTAAATTTTACAAAGTTGTACAACTGTAGTTAATTGCAAACAGATATTCCTGTGTTAATACTATCAAATCTTTGGGAAGCAGAAATAAACAATATTTTGCATTTTGTTTGTTCCAGAAATAAGTGATGAGTTTTATTAGTGCTATTTTTGTCTAGTAATTGATCACCCTCCCACTTCTTGAGTGCTCCCAGTGAAAAACATTTAACATCTGTTGTTAACCCTTTGAAGATGGATTAAGATGCTGGATTAATATATTAAGAACAATGTTCTCAGAGAATCCAAAAATACAGGAAACACAAAATTACTAACATAAAATGTAAATGTACTGTTAATAACTTAACAGAGGATTCATACTGGATTGTTGTCTTAGGCTATTTAGGATTATCTCTGGTACTAATCTATGCTTTATTTCAGAATTAATAATCTTATGTGATAAATTATTTGAGAACATTGAGAACATATCTCTTCACTGAATCTTTGATGTGAAAGTATTGGTAGAACCATGCATGATGGACATGGACATTTTTAAATATTTAATTGCATATCTGACATGTTTTCTGACGGAATGGATAAAATAATAGTAATTGAATAAATGTTGCTCATGTAATTATCTTATAAATGAAGACTAATTAGGAGAATATAATGAATAAGTTTCAAAATATGTGGACGGCAGGTTCAAGGATGACTAAAGTTAGGATGTTCAAGGATGACTAAAGTTAGGATGAGGCATTGGAAAATAAAGTGTGCCACATGATTCAACATGAACACTGACAGTGTTCAGATAAGATCTATTTGTCTCTCTGGTCAACTCCTGCATATGGAATTCATTGGTAGGGTGGGAGAGAATTAATCCTTTGTTAGCTTCAAGCAGCAATTGTTGTGGGCTGGCATTGGCCTGAGATCTAGGACAGTGGAAATTAACAACACATTTGCGCTCTGAACATGAATCCAGACTAGACCACAAAAAAGGATATTTGGTTCTTGCTGCTCTTTTCAAAGAACACTGCAAACGCATCGTTATAGTTTCTTTGATAGAGTTCCAAGGTTCTTTTGTTTAAAAAAAAAACCTCAACTTTATGCAACAAGAGCAAAATATAAAAATATTAATGTTAACACTTTTAGTACATTTTAATGAATGCAACAATATGTGAACTACGTTCAAATTTTCATTAGAGCAATAAAATGAAATCCATTTAATTTCTAAATAAAGCTTCTTTTAGCTCAAATTCTGTTTCTTAACAATGTATTGTCAATAACAGTTGTTACATTGAAACAAAGAAACTAAAATCGAGAGTTTTGGACTATCAAATTGGATTCATGCTGATTTCCGTATTTGGCTGATAAACTTAATAATATTTCAAATAGATAGCTTATTTAGATAAGTGACACAAGACAATATTTTAGCTGTTCTTTTTAGTTTATGTGATAAATTCAACTGTGCAATCCTATTCCAATCCAAACTTCACAATTTTTTGGCAGGTAGAGTTGTTCCCATCAGTAAATTGTTGAATTTTGTGTCTCTCTCTCTCTGAGCCATTCACTGCTTAGTGGGCAGCTAAATACTTCTGTAGAATTTTAATCATATAGTTATCTATGGTAGTTTCAGTCACTGCACTGATCATTACTTTTTTATTTAGCATTAATACTGTATGAGATATTCAAGAAAACTGATTTACAAACTGATTTAATTATTTTGACAAGTGAACTAAATTAGGATAGAAGATTTGGATTTTCTGAGGATCATCAGAAAGTTCATTATAAAAGGTTAAAGTTAAATATTTGACCCCGGAGCCTCCATTTTCTGATTTCTGCAAAAGAGAAAAAGAATTGGCTTGTGCCATATATATCGTAAAGACTTGCTATTGTCCATTTTGGTTAAGAATTATCAGACTATACTGCTGATATATATGTCAAGCCCTATATAATTGGCAAAATAAAGAAGCAAGAACCACATGGATATCTGGAAAGCTTATTGCGTGTCAGTAATGAAAACATAATTTTGAAAACTATAATACTAAATTCCTAGGTGCTATAGACTTCCAGTGAGTGTATGGCTTAATCTGGACCAAGCTACCTCTTCTTGCTCTCACTGAACTCTTCGTTCAAGAGTTTCTTCTCTTGGGGTCTCACACTGTATTACTTTTGCAGCTACAGTAATATTCTAATTTTCTTAGAAGTTGGTAGTATATAAACTAACAATAGTGGAATACCAGCTATCCAGATTAGAAGCTATAATAACAGTAATCACATATGGATGCCTGAAGTATCTTAGCATGCTTTTATTGAAATGAAGTAGAGGACGTTTAAATTGAAACATCTTATTTTTGTTGTCTGTGGCACAAGGGGAAGGTTATAGATGCTAAACTTTTGAGCATACTATAGCTGTTTTCATTTTCTAATACAGTTAAGAGTGTTTGTTGCAATTCAGACAGGCCCTGCCCGGAGGTTCAGAATATAAAGAGGTTCTCCCAGAAAACTGGCTTACCATTGGACAGTCTTACTGAAATGATATTGCCTATTTATGCAAAAACAAGAGGGATACTATAGCTATGAATAATAGAAAATGAAATGATTTATTGCTGTTCCACTATGCCTATTCCTCCACTGTCAGTGACTAATAGGCTTTAGGCATATGGTCTCCTTCCTCAGTACAATTTTAAGCTGAACTTTTCTGTTCTGCTTCCCAGAATAGTTATCTCAAAATAAATAAACAGGGAACAGAATCTTAAATACAGGAGTTTGAGGCTCTCCACCTGTATCACGCCATACATATACTGTAGCATTACATTCAGAGGAGCTTGCTTCTGAAGTGGCATGTGCAGAAGTAAAAAAGCTTGGAGGGGAAAATCGTGGAGTGAAGAAACCTTGAACAGTATTTATATACGTACACACACGTACACACCCACCCAACCACAGAGTACAGGATAGTACATACATCCTGTACTATATGTTTTCCAAGAAAATATAGCCAGCTCAGGCAGTTTCTGTGGCTGATATTCGGTTTGTGGCATAGTTCAATATCTTGACCACCTAACTACACTGGCTACTGTTATGCTCGTAAATTCTGTTTCCTCTGTGTCAGTCTATTTCTCTGTCACTTGCTCTTCTGTATTGCATATCCCTGTGCCATGCTTCTTTTTCTGCCTCTGATAAATAATCAATATTCCAATAAGCAACTAATACAGAGTTAATTGAGTACTCACAGCATACAATGATAGTCTTTTGTAGGAGGTGCCACAGCTGCACTTCTGCAGAGCTTTAGGCCTGCTAAATCAGGGGGCAAATGAGGTATTTTTTAAACATGTATGTATCAGAGGTGGGTTGCTGCCAGTTCAGTTCGGTTCTATAGAACTGTTAGCGGAGATTTTCCTCTGCTCGCCGAACCGGTTCTTCGGGATGAAATTGGTCCTCTTGGAGGAAATTGCCTCAAAAATAACCCTCTGCGCATGCACAAATCCTCCTGCGCATGCGCAAAGGGTTATTTTCGAGGCAATATCCGGATATTGTATGTATGTACATATACATACATATACACCCCAACATATAGCATTGAAACATGGTTAGGAAAATAGGAAGCTAAAATTTAATCTCCCCTAAAGGTCTATAATCATGCTATTCTCATTTCACACAGATCTAAAATAAAGTAACTGAAGCTAGGTTTTCCATTATGTGCTCATATATAAATCATTACAGTTCATAGGAAAATCATTTTTAAATCGAATCTCAAAATAGTTGAAAATTAAGCATCTTTGAATTTTGAATCATGACTCAAATCAAGCCCTCTTTGACACTTCCATTTAAATCCAATCATGATTGAATCAAATAGGCTTACAATTTCTGATGATTCCTGATAATCAATTTTTTGGTTTCTATTTTTTTTTATCATTTCACTGCTAAAATTATGATTACAATGAAACAGCCATGCCAAGAAAAATAAATAAATGTAACCAATAACCCTAATAATATAAATATCCGAAAATGAATCATTGAATAAAAACCCACAATCAAAACCCCATATTAACAATAACATTAAGAGATTACATTAGCATAGAGTCTAGCACAATGTGTTATACTCTATGCTATTGTTATAATAACTGTGGGTATTATTCTGTGACACCACTGCTGGTTTTCTCTGGTTTTCTCTCAGATTTTATTACCATCTGTCTTCAATTGAGGCTTCATTGCACAGGTTCTGTCAGCAATAATGACGGCACACAATCAAATCCTCAAAGCTCTCCAGAAGAATACAGGCTTCTCTAGTTTCCAAAGACCATTGTCAAAAAGATCAGTCTAATTTCTAGAGAAAGGTTGTTCCAATTCATAGGCAACATAGAGCAAAAGGAGGCACAGTCATCAACTTCTCCCAAAAGGGCTTGGTAGTGCTAGATGAATAATAATGTTGACTCACACAGGGCAGGGGAGCTAAAATTATTTTGTTGGATAATAGAAAGTAACACTTCTTACCTATTTGTTTGAAGGAGTCATGCTTTATTGGGCATGTGTGCCCTACTGAATAAAGGAGATGCTACTTAAAATTGAAAGTTCTCACGTCCCAGTGAAAGCTATCTTGCTGTTTATTTTTGAAACATGAATACCTTGCCTACCATCGCTACATGCACTCAAGTTATCTTTAATATATCTCTTCTTTTTTGAGTGCTTATGTCAAAGACATGCTATTAAGGTTACAGTTGCTACATAATAAACATTTGCTACTGAAAAACAGGTCTCCAAAATATTTAAAAGGGTGAAAAATGTTGACTTTGCCCACTCCAGTGATTGTGTTGTAATTGTGGTTCCAAGCTGAAGGGGGGAAAAATAACCCAATAATACTTTATGCTCTCTTCTGTGTATCAGTATTTTTTCCAGGTTTTCCCTCCCAAGCTTAATACTCATGACCAATAACAATCTCTTTTGAGTGAATAATTATGTTTCACCATTCACAAACCATTAACAGAATGAACTTGCATAAATCCTACAACTACCTTTCACAGTTTCATTGTTTGCAAAAACGTAGGAGGTAATAAAATACTACTTAGGAAGCAAGGATGATGCTATGTATTTGCTTGGCAATAATCTGAAGTGAGATATTGGAGAGAAAAACTGTCAAGATGCCTCTAGATTATTAGGTGTACTATATTATTGCAGTCCCAGAGGAAGCAATTACTGCCATGCTTTCATCAGTGTTTGTTCAGGTGAATTCTTTTTCCTTCTTGTCTGGTTCATCATAATTCTTTTAGCATTGTAAATTACAGCAATAAGAGGACAGGGGCTGAGGAGTTTTCTTGCTCATTCTTCATTTCTTGCTCCAAAAATAACATATTCAAAGTTATGCCAAAACTCAACTTTGATTCCGGAAATGAATTCTGCTGTGATCAATCCTTGAGGAACCATTATTACAACATCAAGGCAGCTCTGATTCTTCATAGCAGTCTAGGAACTACTGGGAAATATTTTTACTATCAGCTGGAGTGCCTCTGAGATATTTTCCAAGGGCTACAGTATATTATACCTGGAAGGAGATTCTGAATCCTCCGAGGGGCTCTCATTCCATCATTAATAGATCAGACCTTCAAAGAGGAGATTCAGTTTCTTCTTTTATCAAACGGTTCTTTCCTCTGTTCATGAAGAAAGAGGCTGACTTTTCTTGTACATAGAGAAATTGAGATATCTAGTGATGGGAGAAAAGAAAACTGGCCTCCTCTAAGAGCAATCTGCTGCCCCATGTTGGACAATCCTTTCTTGCATGTATAGAGACCCATTTATAGAATCTAAAGGAGTGATTTCCCTCTGTAGTGAAGACATAGTGCAAGTTGTCCTGAAGGTGCTTTTTCAGGAGGGAACTGGACTTTCATGTTTTTTCAAGAAGTTTCTTTAGCTCTGACAGGATAATAGGGAATGGAATATACTCCTTGCAGACAGCTGGTCATTTGCATTGTTTTAGAGAGTTCTGTACCAAATCCTATGATTTCTTTCTTCAACAGTTCCTTCTATGTTTCTGTCCTTATGAAAGCAGTGATAGATGGAGTGATAAAATGTTCAAGGAATGATAAGAGTGACCTTTTTGTTTTGGCACTTGCCTTATAGAACATCATGCCCCCATAAATATGGGTGACCACAACCCTGTTGACCTTCCAGAAGGCTGTGAAGACCTGGGTTTTCCCCCCAAGGTTGGGAAGAATGGAGTTCTGGCTTTTCTGGATATTTACATGTAACATTTGGGTTATCGGTTTTTTAATCGATACAGAGTATGTACTATATTTTTGTCATTGTTCGCCATCCAGAATTCCACTGGTTAAATGGACAGTCAAATGAATGTGATAAACAAACAAACAAACCACTGAACAGCTGCTTCTTTGTTAGAAAAAATGTGTGCCTTGTTTTCTTATGCAGAATTGCATCTTCCATCTCTTTCTTTCACACAATTATGCCGATGTCTTGGAAACCATACAAAGCTTTGAGTAGCAGTTCCAATCACTAGAAGAGACTTCTGACTGCCTCTTCCAGAGATGAGAGCTCTTCGTAAGGTTTCAGGATTGAGGTAAAGCGTCATGTGTCCATTTTGCTTTGCTTTTAAAAGCAAGAAGCCACTTTCTTCCTGTAACAGCTTGGAAGAAAGATTTGCTCAATGCATTATTGAAGTAAAGCACTCCTTTGATTATATGCACAGCCTTAATCTGTATGCACTATTCCATGTACTGTATATTACAAGCACAAGAATATGTTGCTTAATATATTAAATGCCACAAGATTTTTCTGTTTTCCAAATATCATGGTTTTGTAAAATGTAATATATATGCAGCAATTTATTAAGCTCATATTTAACAGTGCTTATTGCTTAAGATATGCATAATGTATCAATTTTCTCTTCCAATTTTAACTAACAGTTGTGTCATTTTCAACCACCTCTTTAGCAATGTTCTTTTCCAAAGACAGTGATAAATGCGGTTGCTTTTGATGTTAAAATATCTGTTTCAGCTACTTAATTAAATCATTATTATTCAAGAAATATACCAAGTAATGAGATATCATGAAAAAAAAATTTTTTTTAAAGAAGAGAGGAAAAGAAATGAATGTGCATCGGAAAGAATTAATAGAACTTCAAATATTCTGGATCCAGTCTGGGTAAGTCACTGGGATCAGAATGTTTGGTATTCTGAGCTTTTGGACTCATGCTAGAACCCATCCTCAGGGAACTTCTCTGAGAAATTCATCTTCACTTGGATTGGATCCTACAACATTATCCTGGGACATGTACAGTATATATGCCTTCATTCATCAAATGTTTATTCCTTTAAAATTCAAGTTTTATAAACTTCTCTAGCCAAACTTTGGACTGTTTATTCTACACCAATGACCAAAATTTTATTTAAAAAATGTTATTAAGTTTGTAAATGTTATTTTTTACCAGATTTGTTATTTAGTTGTATTAGTTTTATTGTATAACAAATTTGATTAATACTACTGGTTTTAATTATTTTCTTCTATTATTTTTGAAGAAAGGTAAATATAAATTTTAAAATAAAACTTCAGTTATTTCACGAATAGACAATCCTTTTAAAAGAGGTGGTTTAGTTAAGAAAAATGTAATGTAGTTGCATGAGCCCCTCAGGAAGATGGGGTCAAATCAGCAAGATGGTACTGTATACATAGAAGTATGATACAATCCTCCTTCTGGTTTGATGTGCATTTGATGTTAAATGTAGTCCCAAAGGGACAATGGTTGGACTGTGACTGTCAGCTCCACTAATAGACCAGATTATGAAATTAACTTCATAGGATATCTACAACTACTTGTGTGTGTGTGTGTGTGTGTGGTTTTTTCTTACATTGGCTATAATACAGAATCTTACAAATCTGATTGTGCTATACTTCCACCTTCTTCTTATACTTCTTATACTTATACTTCTTATACTATACCAAAATTGTTGGCCTTACCTTTCAGTTCCAGCCCACAGGGCTCGCAAAGGTAAGTCCTGCTCTTGGCTGAAGGGTGGGCGGGGCGATGTGAGTGGGGCAGCCTCATGGTCCTGCGCTGGCCAGATTAATGCTTTGGCAGGCCACATGTGGGGACTTTGAGGACCCATGTTATACTTCAATGAATCTGGGATGATCGTCTACATTTTATCTGTTTTTTCCGGACTTAAAAATACTTTATCTCCTGTTGCTTAGATAACAGAGCCCATCTCCTTCAAGGTCATTTTCCTAACTCTCTGCAGTAATGTGGGGCCTTCCATCTGGCAGAATTTACCTTCCAAAGGCCAGCCTGATAGATTAGACATATATATTGAGGAAAATCCATTTAGGTAAGTGGACAGATAAGGAACAGTACTTATCTGGCATCAAAAAGGCAAGATGGTATACAATATGCAAGCATGAACTTAATAGTCAGTATGTTTCATGTGGCATCTTTTATCCTAATAATTCTGGTCAATGCATGCAAGAGAATTAGAAAATATATTCAATGCAGAATCCTGGCCACCAGTAAGGTGTAAAGTGAGGTAGAAGGGTACTTATAGTCAGGACAGGGAAAGCACAATGGTGCTCTCAGTAGTGTCTATTCAAATGCAGCTACCTATGTACATGTCTATGTCTATCTGTCTATGTGGTAAAAGAGATTACAAGCAGTTTCTAATGTAATAAGATTATGCCTTATTTTAATCCTATAATTTCTGGCTGTGGCACATGCTCAATTGTTTTGGAAAGGTTTGTTATTTAATATTCAATATCAAGGTTATCTGTTACAAGTGCATCTAGATTTATAACACTCATTTAATTGTTTTATTTGGTTTAAAAATATTTTTAAATATTGCATAAAAGTAAAAATAAATGAAGCACCTAAACAGGAAATATGTGGGACTTTGTATTGCTTAAAAGATTATTTTCTGAGAGGCAAATGATATTAAGGCAATAATAATATAAATATACTGAATCTTAATTAAGTTTTGGAATTTTATTTTAGGATAAGATTGAATAGTATAGTCTTTTCCCCCTGGATTTGTATTTCTTCATCTAGTATAATTTTACCCTTAAATCATCTCCACCTCCCACTTTCTAGATAGTTATTATATTCTAATATGTTTTAAGGCAAAACATATTGAAGGTTGTATCTTTAAGATGCTTGGAAGTCAGAATAATATGAATTAGAAAGCCATTTTGTAGCTAATGGTCCCCAGAGTAAACTGCTGTAGAGTAGTTTTAAATGAAGTCTAACTGAATCTGGAAGTATTTAAGCACAGTTAATCGGTCCTGTTTCTAAAGACCAGAGGTATAATTGATCATCTGATTTATGCTTAGCTGCTTTTACTGAATATCATTTACTCTGTCTTCCTAGATAGATCATATATTGCTCTGTATATTATATAAAAACCTTGTTGCTTAACTCAAATTCACATCTGCCTTGGAGTCTAGAGCTCAAATGCACTATCTTTTTCCAGTGGTGAAATGCTACCCACCCAGTCCGGTTTGGGCAAGTACATAGTGGAGGCCGCCGGTGGTTCAGAGAACTGGTGGCGGTCATAGCATGAGGCACCACCCACCCGCCCGAACATCACCATTTCCTGTTTTTTTTGCCCTCTGCGCCAGAAGTGGTTTCTGAATCTTCTTACTGCCAGTTTGCTCAGGGTTGCACCTTGAACGCACGCGCAAAACATGAAAGCACATGACAGTCAAAAACTAGCTTCTGCGCTTGTGCAGAAGCAAAAATCCAAGATGACAGCGCCCACGGAGACAGACAGAACCGGCTCCGTGACATCATCATGGAGTTACTACCGGTTCTACAGAACCAGATAGAACCGGTAGGAACCCACCTCTGCTCTGTGCATGCGCAAAGCTTTCTGCGCATGTGCAGAGGATGAAAAAGCACCTATGAAAATAAAAAGCAGTTATCCAATTTATATAGTTCTAATATTCATACACATTGTTAAAATACTTTCATAAAATATTTAGCTTTACATTCCTTTTCTTTTGCCTTTATCCCACATCTTTCACCCTCATCCAAATTTTTAATCTTCTTTTTTTGGGGGGTTGTCTCCGATACACTTCTTTTAAATCATTTATTTCACCTACTTTTAAATCTGTATTCTGACTATGCCCTATAGCTTTCTCTCCCTTTCCCCTTTCCCCCCAATGTCTAGTTCTATAACTACTTGTTCTAACTCCTTTTTCTTCTCTCCAGCTGTCTTCCTGTTCCTCCCATTTCCTTTTCACATCTTTTAAAATCTTGTCCTACTGTTCTAATCCTTTATTCACCATCAGTTGTGTCTTCTTGTTGTCTTCTTCTTGTTGATTTCCCAGTTCAGCTGTCCCCTGGTAAGTCCATTCTTTCCCCATTGAACTGGTCTTTACTTGTTGTTCCTTGTATTATATTTTCCAATTTTTGATCTATGCAACCAAATATTTCCTTCATCTCCTTATGTTGTTCTTTTATAAAATCCTTAATGTCTTGATACATCAGCTCCATTTCATTATCTCCACTTGCTTCCATTTTACAATCAATCCAATTTAAGAAAAGAAACCAGGGGGTTGTCCACGGCTCTTCCAATTACTTTTATTTGCTCAACAGTATTCAGGGGTCTAAAGATGTTGTTTATTGTATAAATCTCCATTAATTTTAAAGTAAATACTTATAATCCAGCAATGTAAAAAGTCTCAAAGTTGCACAATTCTCCTTTTAGCAGTGGATGGTGCACAAACTTCAACTTGATACTGTCTCTCTGTGTAATACTGATAGTCCAATTTTAATTATTTTAAATTATAAATCCAGTAGAAGGGCAAAGTTTGTAATAATGAAAAACAAGCTCCAGATTGAATTCCAGAATTTTTTGAAATACCTTTTCAATACCATGTCTTCACTTTGAGAGTTCAATTTTCTTTTCCTTAGTTTTCTTTAAAACATTTATCTTCTTAAATATTCTGATTTTTTAATATGGTTATTCTGCCACTAGCCAATAGTTCCAATATGCTTCCCCCTTGAATTTCTTGTGGTCACTTTTCAATAAAAAATATTCTCTTACTCCATTCACAAGCCACTCACTTTCTCTACTCCTGAACAGTCTTAGGTATTCAGGCTGTCTTTGGCTTCATGGCAGCCATGTTTGCTGCTGCTGCTCCCTGTCATCGGCTGAAAGGGCTTTCCTAGTCAGGGAGGGTAGATGTGGCTCCCCTCTACTTGCTAGGTGATTCCCCTTTGCTGGGGTAGCTCTAATCCAAATTTGGACCCTCCAATAAGGAGAGATAGGACCTGGCCACGGAGCTCGTGGACCAGGCTTCCAAAGGCACTGGAAGTACAACCGGAAGTCCTGTATCCAGTTAGCTTTCTGTTTCACCATGAAGTCTGGTACCTAGGATTTGAGGGCATTGCAAGCAAGAGAACTTCATTTGAATTATAATACACAAACATTACATTAAAGTATGAAGATTATTCACCCCATTCCTAAGAGGCCTGTAAGGGGTGTGCATAAGCGCACCAACGTGCCTACTGTCCCTCTCCTACTGTCCCCATTTATTTGTATCCATTTTCTGTATTCATAATCATGTTTATACTTATATCTGTTATCTTATACATGCTTGACAAAATAAATAAATAAAATAAATAAATTATATAAATTTAAAGTTCAAGACTAAATTCCAAAACGCTGGCTTCGGAAGTTTAGGGATTGTTATTCCAGCAAATCTTAGGATATGTCTCCATAAAAATCAATAAACACATACTGCTTTACTATCAAGAACACATGAGTGGAGTGGCCTTCTGGGTAATGTTCCTATACTCACTGACAATATAAAAGATTTTACCTTTCATACCACAATGTACCATGGGTGGGTTCTAACTTACCTCGCCAGGGGTTCACTGCCTCCTGTGCCACATGGGTGCACCTTGCGCGGATGCGCATCTTGTGCGCGCGCATATGCACAGTAGAAAAAAGCCCCAAAAAATTCCCAAAAAAAGGCCCAAAACAAGATGGAGATGTATGCGCAGTGCTGGAAACTCGGCTTCTGCGCATGCACAGAAGAAGAAAAAATCAGGATTAAAAAAAACAACAATCCCCCCCAAAATTTTTTTAAAAAAGATGGCAGCACCCACGAAGCAGCAGAACCAGCTCCGTGACGTCACCAGCAGCCTACTACCTACTCGATAGAACCAGTCCAAACTGGTAGGAACCCACCTCTGCAATGTACTACCTCTTCCATCTGAAAGTGGCATAAGACTGTGCCTGCTACTTGAGATTTGGCTTTTATATACTTGCTTTCTCCCTGATATTTGTACAACAATTAATAATGTGCCATGTAATTATTGATTCTTAGCTGATCACATAGATATATTTTTTTGCATGACAATCTGTCCTAATCTGGCCCTTGCTACTATCATGGACTTCATTCATCTTGATGCTAGGTGTACTTGTCTTCTCTTTACTTCCACCTTTCCCAGCATTAGAGCCTTTTTCTAGAGAGTTTGGTCTTCATATAATTACCAGAAGTAGGATAGTTTGAGTCAAGTCATCTCTGCCTTGAGTCTAGTAGGACTATAGCCACAAAAAACGGTGGGGACAAAATTTATATCTTAGATTTTAATAGAGCCCCCCCTGCACTGCCATTTGAATTACTTCAGCATAAACATTATTTGAGTAGAAAATAATGAGAAAACATTCATAGTATAGGGGGTTTCCTTTTACTATACCCATGTCCCAGATATATTTTCAATATATTTGTTTTACTGCTAAAGTTAAACATTTCCCACATTATGTGAATCATAGTGTATTTAGATCAAGGTAGGTCAAATAGGATTTTTAAAATATAAATGCTGCTTTTAAAAGAATAAAAACGAAAGGAACAAAGCACGAAGATACATACATAATGAAAAATGCATAGCAAGCGCTTATTGTAAGTGAAAAAAATACAATAAAAAATGAAAAATAGTCTAATATATCATTACAAAAGTAAATATTTACAATTCTTTATATAATTAATGCAAACATAGAAGATTGTGTGTACATTATTTCTAATATATTTATGTAATTCTCACACTTTTTAACCCTACTATATTTTGCATAAATGAGTCCCATATTTTATTATACTTGTCCATATAAAGTATGTGTCCATAGGCAATCTGCTCATAAGTAGCAAGCATAATCAGATCTGCAATCCACTGAGTAGATGGGTAGATTACGATGGGAATTAATGATCTAGGCTGCTTATTGCTGCCGGTATTACCCAATACATCTGACTGGGAATTTGGGATCCCTGTGGAATAAAACATTGCATAATAGTCCAGACAACCAATTCTAAATTCCAGAATTACACCACCAAGTCTTTACTATGATCTTATTAGACACCCAATTTTAATTATATAAATCTACACTTGCCAATTAATATTTTTCATTTATAATACTTTAAGCAGAAGAAACTTATATTTTTACATGCAGTGTAATTACCAGGATTCTTTCTACCTCTGACAGATGAAAAACCTTATTTCTGAATGTAGAAGTATTGTTGCTCATTGTTTCTGAACCTGCCTTTTAATTGGGTTTAGAATAGTGTGCCAGAATTCAACTAATCAAGATAATACATTTCCTACATTCTGTGTTTCTTCAAAAAGCGACCAGTGCTTGCAAACATCTTCCAAAGTGGAAAGTTCATCTGATTTCCATGGACATGGTTTTTTAAAAAAAGTTTTACAGTTGCTGAATAATCCTTCCTTTCACAAGTGTGCTTTCACCGCCCCTTTAGTTCTACTGTAAAATGTCCTCGGTTCTCAGGCGCTATGACACTTCCTTGGCAGAGGCATGTTCAGTAGGTCTGACATTATAAATCTGAGCAAGGGCTCAGTCAACAAAGCTAGTCAAAGGTATCCCCTAATATATGGGGGCTGTTTTGGCTTTTCTCCACTAGAAGTTTTGCTCTCTGTTTCTTCTCAAGTGGGAGATGTATTCATCCTCATTTCACTGAAGTTTATTTACATTATGAATTCTGTATTACTAAGGCTGAATTTAAAACTAACCTGGTGTACTGCTTCACCTTCTTTGGCACATGCAAAGTATTGCAGACCATCTAAACAGCAGATAAAGAATTCAAATGACTCCAACATTTTTGTAGCAGTTCCTACCCGTTCCTTCCAGTCCAATTTGGTGCACATACTCTCATTAACACTTCCATGCAAAACTGTAATTGTTTAACCCTTTAAACTGCAATAATTTTAACCTGGCCAGATAAATCCCTTAACCGAATTAGATTGCAAAACCATACTTAACTTCTTTACTGGAAGATCCAAATGAAATAAAATAGTAATGAATATTTCAAATAAAATAACATCCTTAGCTATCTGCAATAATCTCAAATACATTTAAAGACCATAGTTCTAAATGTCTGTCTGTCTGTCTGTCTGTCTATCTATCTATCTATCTATCTATCTATCTATCTATCTATCTATCTATCTATCT
>JANHFT010008547.1:4876-25686 GCA_032467955.1 Pseudoxenodon macrops
ATTCCTTGTGTGTCCAATCACATTTGGCCAATAAAGAATTCTATTCTATTCTATTCTATTCTATTCTATTCTATTCTCTCTAGTGGCCAGAATTTTGCAGCCCACAAATAGAAGCCTTAACTAAAGTAACCATAATATTTTCAATAAAAGTTAGTATGCCTGATACTTACCTGTCCTCTTAATCAATTCATAATGCAGGATCACTGTAGATGAATCTGAACATAGTCTATCTTATCCTAAATTATTCCTGAACTTCCACGCACGCACACATCAAAAAGTACTAATCACATGGTTTTCCCTATTGCATTCATAAAACTAATAAGGGATATTGAAGGAAAGGAGGGGGATATTAATTTTAAGCTTTTAATATATACAACCATTAATTCCACATTAAAATCTTAATGAAATTATAAAATGTATAAATCCCAATGGTAAAATTAAAATGCTACCAGCATGTTAAATAACTTCCCACAACAGCCATTGCTAGTACTTCAAGACAATTCCTAATAGCCACAAAACAACCATTAATCACTCAAAGCAATATGACTATATTTCAGTTTTCTAACAGATATGAAAGAAGACAATACATAAGCAATTAAAATAATAATAATAATAAAAAACTTCCACTAGATAAGAATTTACTATTTCATTTTAAAGGGTGAAATGGCTTAAATAATGAATGTGACTTGATGTATTCAAAGAGACAATGGCTACAATTCTAAACAATTTTCAAATATTTCTTCCTGTTTGTTATAGATATTTATTTAATTTTGAAATCCCTGCTGAGAAATTCATCCTCTAACTCCTTCTAAATATCCCTAGGACAGAAGGCAATGGCCCTTTCATTCCAAGCAATCAAAAAAGCAAATTTATTTTTGCATACACCATATTTTTCATGTAATATGCGCTGTGATGAATGAAAGTCTTCTCAAGATCCAGTGTTTGACATTTCTTTGAGGAGTTTCATATGGGTCAAGGATTTTTGCACAGCACAACAGCGTAATGGTTGCCATGGTAGCAGCTTATCAGCCAACTTCTAATTGCTCATGACCCTGAGAAATGCCAGCTTGTGCTGGCATAGCTGCTATTTGAATCCAGCAGAACACCTACCAAACGGAGAAGAGTGGTAGGAACAGATAATACCTCAAGTTGTGCCAACAAGGAACTTGGATTTCTACCCATTCTTGCTGGATGCATACAGTGACAGCTCTTGAAATATCTTGAAATATCATTTTGAAGACATTCTAAAAAGCAGTTTTAGGAGGAGCTAAAATTCAGGCAAAGTTAGAAAACCTTTATCTGTAAACAGGATTTTCAGGCCATGCTTTATCTTAATAGTATGTATCAGTACCAGAGGTGGGTTCCTACCGATTCTATCCAGTTCTATAGATGACATCACAAAGCCGGTTCCTTCGGTGTCTCCAAGGGCGCCGCCATTTTGAATTTTGCTTATGTGCATGCGCAAAAGCTATTTTTTGACTGCTATGCGAGCGTGCGTGTGTGCACGAGGTGCGATCCTGAGTGAACTGGCAGCAAAACAATTTACAACCCACCCGATCAGTACAACTTACAGCAGTGAACAATCAGAGGACTGTTAGCAATATACTTTAATAATAACATGCAATCTCAAATATATTTTTAAAAAGTTACCACATACTTTTTACTGACTGCTGGAAACCAAAAGACTTTGGATTTGTTAGTAAATCCATCACAGATTTTTCTCTCTCCACCATCCCTCACTCCCATCCGTTACGATGGTTCTGTAAAAAAATCTTAGTATATATTTGGCATTAATTTGAAGTTTGTAATATGGAGAGAAGGTGGGGGGAGAGATGTATAGCATTCCATAAGTGTTTTAATAAGATGCCATTATTTTTCACATACTGAGTGTGTGATCCATTAAGCTCAGATAAATATAATTTGACATAACTCAAGCCAATCCTATGTTATTTTATGAGATCAGTTTATTGGCATATTGCCGACAATCAATTTCTTTCTTGTTCATTTTAAATTAGCATTTGATATATAGCAGAATTCTTTAATTGTAGAGTTGTAGGCCCCACAAAGAAATGGCTTACTTGTAAAATACCTCCATTCAAGACCACCTAAATTTTAAAAAAAACTTGTATTTTTCCATATCCAAGCATTCTTCACTGTTCAGAAACATCCACATCATCATTGTGTAAATTGTTTGATACCTCAAACAATCTCTTAACATCTTTTTCCTACTAACTTTGCAAGCTAACAATAAAGTGAAAATAATTACTCCAAGCTGGCCCATGTTCTGGAAAAGCTAAAATTCTGTGACCCTCAATCCACACAAACTGGACATCAATTGCTTGATTTTCCATTTCCTCTCCACTCCATAGTCAATTCCTTCATTTTGTGTGCATTTGTCTAGTAGCATGCAATATAGCAACTAGACCAAGGGTGGGTTGTGGATATTTTTGCTCAGTGAATATTCTTGCTTCATAAAGCTCACACACACACAGACGCAGCAATAAAAAACTAGCTTCTGCGCATGAGCAGAAGCAAAATCCCAAATGACAGAGATACTGATGGAACCGGCTCTGTGACGTCACCACGGAGTTACTAGCGGTTTTATAGAACTGGATAGAACCAGTAGTAACCCACCATATAGAGAGGGAGAGAAAGTGCTGCATAGCCACTTTTTCCCTTGTAAGGCTTGCAACAGCAAGTAAAGTCAGATTAAGGTAAGTATACCCGAACAAAGAGAAACAAAAAGACTGCATACAGAAACCAGAAAGCAATAGAAGTCCAAAGCAAATATTAATTTATAGCAGTTTCAAAAATACCACAGCTCATTGACTAAGCTCTTCAACACTGTCTACAATTTGAAATCATGAAGGATGGAATATATAATCCATATGTTACTGCTTTTTCTTTTTGCAAATGATTAGGGATTTGTAAAGATTCCTCTTGCAATCATTTCTGAAAACTGTATCTAGTGCTACAGAAATAATTTAATTTGCTTTAGATAGATCCCAAATAAGAAAAGGATCATGAAAACTGGAATTCTACTGTCCCATTTTCTTTTCTAATATATAACAAGACATAACCTGCAGATACGTTGGATAAAAGAAAGAGATGAAACAGGGTTCATTTCAAAACAAAGTGGAATATAAAGGTTTCCAGCTATATTCTTGAAATATGTTTCATTGTTTTAAAAGGATTTATTAAAAAATATATATGTTAAGTATCCTTAACTCCTTTTTTTGCTTTGCTTAAGCAGAAAAAGCTTAAATTTGCCGGGTAGCTAGACTTAATTGCAGCAACCGTATTCTTATCATGAATAAAACTTATTGCACATTTCAGAAATATGTCTTAATGGATTTTAGACCAAGGATTTATTTATTTACTGCATGGCATTAGAGCAAGGAAGGAGTATTGATAAGAAATACCAACTTGAGGTTAGAACTACTACTAGACATGGCACCACTGATCCAGAGGTTAAAAATGGTAAGAAGAATTATTAATACACAGGCTTTTTATATCAAAGAAAGCACTTGTTAAAAAGTAAAGTCGCTATGGCAAATCAGAAAACATATTTGGAGACTACAGACTGAGAAGTAAGAGTCAGTGGTAATATTAAAGCAAAAGAAGCTTCTCCAAGGATAATATCTGAAGTCTTACTAAGGAGACCATATTGAATCTCTTATGTTTTATTTTTAATCAATTCCTGCTTTAGCCTTCTGAAAAAGATACATAAGGGAATTGCTCTTTTCCTTTAATCCAAGCATTGCGAGTATGTATTCTTCACCTGGGGGAACTAGTAGATACAAGGAACTGATTTGGATGAAGAAAGCACAGATACAAAGATGAGAACCAGAACATTAAAATAGCATTTCTCCTTTATTGTAACATTGACATAGACAGCTACACAATAATCCTTGATGTACAGCCATTCGTTGAGCAACTATTTGAAGTTAACAACAGTGCTGAAAAAATGACTAATAATCGGTCTTCACACTTATGACTGTCGCAGCATGCCCACAGTCATGTGATAAAAATTGGGCTACTTGGAAACCAGTATGTATTTACAACCATTGCAGCATTCTGGGCTCATGTGATCACCATTTGGGACCTCTACCTCTGGTTCCCAACAAGAAATATCAATGAGGGAAGATGGATTCACTCAGGGGTGAAATACACAAATCCAGCAGGTTCTGGAGAATTGGTAGCGGAAATTTTGAGCAGTTCGGAGAACCAGCAAATACCACCTCTGGCTGACCCCAAAGTACGGTGGGAATGGAGATTTTGCAATATCCTTTCCCTAGGAGTGGGGAGGGAATGGGAATTTTGCAGTATCCTTCCCCTGCCATGCCCACCAAGCCACACCCACCAAGCCACACCCACAGAACCGGTAGTAAAAAAAAAAAGGATTTCACCACTGGATTCACTTAATGACTGTGTGATTCACTTAACAACACCAATGATTTAACTTAACATCCATGGAAAAAAGCTCATAAAATATTGATTTGACTCACTTAACAACCTTCTTGCTTAGCAATGGAAATTCTGGTTGTAATTGTGGTCGTAATTTGAGGACAACTTGTATATAAAATCGGTTCACCCATTTCTTTGAAGGGAAGTCAGGTGATTCCAGTATCTTGAAATGGGAAGTAGAAAGTGAATAGCAGTTTCTATTAGCAGAGATAAATATGACTTTTATGCCAGTGCAGTTTTCCACTGAGTCCTGGATGAGTAGTTAGCACTTCAATTCACAGCTAACTCTCACAAAATTTGTGAGCATTGCTGGCTGGGGAATTCTGGCAGTTGAAGTCCACACATTTAAAAGCTGCCAACCTTGTGAAATATTGAACTAAACTATCAAGTAATTTTCAGAAATGTACTGAGAGCCAAAGGTTCTTTTTCAAGAGATAAATGGACTTTCTTGTTTTTTCTTTAAAGACATTTCACTTCTCATCCAAGAAGTTTCTTCAGTTCTGACTGGAGGATGGGGAGTGGAAGGATTTATACTCCTTGTATGACTGAGAATCTCCATAGACCAATGTACTGAGAGCACTTAAAATGCTGAAAAATTAAAATGTTGAATTAAGTTAAAAAAAATTTTTTAAATTAAATTGTTCAAATGTATTGAGAGCGATTAAAATGCAATAATTTAACTTTTTAAAAAACCTATTTCTAAATCCAATCAGTAGCTTTCAACCTAAGGATGTTACAATGTTAAGGGATGTGGCAATACAGAAGCAGTACAATACCTTGAACTTGGAAGAGAGAGAAAGTAAAAATAATTACTTATTTTTCATCACAGTTAAACCAAAAATGTATTTTTTCATACATCTTAACTATCAATTTTTATTCATTATAGAACAGAATTATTATCATTTTTGCGGCAAATATTAGCTGTCAATGTTGTTCTAAATTTGAATCAAATCAAATAGATAGCCACAATTCTCCCTAATGCAAGTACAACATCCAGTAATGCATACTGAAGCTTTTTCAAAACAGATGATCAATGTTTCCTTTATTTGTTTTGTTTTGTTTTGCTTTTTTAATAAGGAATGCTATTTTATCTTCTGTTTAAGAAATACTAAAAGATCTTACCTGGATAAGAAAGTTAAGTGTGTGTACTTGTACTTCCATCTTACGCTAAATGTACCTTCTATCTTGGTAACAGGAAGAGAAGCAGAAAGGGTCATTTTATCCCACAGCTAGAATACTGGACTATTAACTTTCTTTTCTGTCACCATGGCAACATCAGAGGATGAAAAAGTGGTTTGCTTCAGTTTTTCCTCCTAATCCTTGTTGCTTTCTCCCCTCCCCCCTTCACAGCTTTCAACTAAATAATCTAATATTTGAATTTCCTAACTGTAATGGACTGCCTGTTGAGTTTTGGTGCTAAAGTATTTATTTGGGAGTTAGTTCCACTGAAACAGTTACTACAATCCAACACATAGTTAAGCACACTTAAACTCATTAATGTCAACAGCCAACACGGTGCCAGATGGTTGGATTGGGGCCAATTTGTTTAAAATTAAACTGATGGGTTGTCAGTCAAATGGCATTTGTGATTATATTAAAATAGGAAGGAACATGTTTTCTGCCAAGAGGAAGCTAAGGCCAAGAGTCAATTCATTTTTCGTTGCATACAATGCTCACATGCACTGTTTATTTTAGGAACGGTGTAGTTCATATCAAGAGTAGGAATAACGCTGTTTCATTTTGCAGGAATAATGTTTTAAGGTGTCTTTATTCATTACAGGTAGGCCTTGACTTACAACCGTTCATTCAGTGACCATTGAAAGTTACAACGACACTGAAAAAATTGACTTATGTCTGTTTTTCACACTTGTGACCATTGCAGCGTCCTTGTGGTCATGTGATCAACATTTGGCTGCTTGGCAACTGACTCATATTTATGAAGGTTGCAGTTCTGGGGTCATGTGATCCCCTTTTGTGACAAGCCAAGTCATTAGGGAAGCAAGATTCATTAACAGCCATGTTACTAACTTAACAACTGCAGTCATTCACTTAACAGCTTGGCAAGAAAGGTCATAAAATGGGGCAAAATTCTCTTAACAACTCTTTCACTTAGCAGCAGAACTTTGGGGCTCAATTGTGGTTATAAGTCAAGAACTACCTGTATAAGAAAACCCTACCCAACTTCATTCCAAAAACTTACTAGCACCAATAATATATTCAACTTGCTGGGGGGGAGAATCTTTAAAATGCTAAAGTTCCAAAACATATTATCTTTACTTCAAAAAGGATTAGCGTTAGCATAGAAAGCAAGTTATAAAGCTATTAGTATTGGCAGATATCCTTTTTGTTTTTATTTGGATTTGCATAAGCAGTGTCATTCATGTCTGTCTGTGTTTGTATCTATCTATCTATCTATCTATCTATCTATCTATCTATCTATCTATCTATCTATCTATCTATCACTATTCTATACTGCTTACAAGGAGCAGGTGACAGGAGGACTCCAGATTAAGCAGTGCATCTATCTATCTGGAACAGTGCAGCTCCATCAGATCAAAGATGGTATTGAAAATTTATCAGCATGGCCCTGACGATGAACCTTAGAGCTCCCTTTACAGACCTCTGTAGACATAATAAGAGCATAGAAATATTGATATTTCACCACTCTTACCCAAAAGTGGGATTCAGCAGGTTCTGACCAGTTCTGGAGAAATAGTAGCGAAAATTTTGAGAAGCTCGGAGAACTGGTAATACCACCCCTGACTGGCTTCACCCCCATCTATTGTCTGCCTCCTGAGTCCCAGCTGATTGGGAAGAAATGGGGATTTTGCTGTAAACTTCCCCTGGAGTGAGGAGGGATTGGAGATTTTACAGTATCCTTCCTCTGCCACATCCACCAAACCACGTCCACAGAACCACAATTTGAATCCCACCACTGCTCCTACCATAACACGATAGGTCTTAATAGTGGCTGTAAGTTATGATCAATCCGATTCATCCCTCAGCTTCGTCTGTGGCACTCTAGATGTCTCTTAACCTGTTTCAACTCCCTCAACTCCTCTGTAATCATATGAGGTGATGATCATGGTGGAAAGACAGAGGTCACATGAACAAGACCTTGCCCAAGGCCTTCACTATCTCCCTATTCCAGGTAGAAGCCAGGGCCTCAGTAGGGCTATGCAGCAGAACCTCAGGAATACCCCCCTGCCCCAACTCCCTTTGAAATGTCACCAGGTCCATAGGTCACCAGCAACAGAGTGACCAATCAAATAAGTCCTGCCTCCCTCAGAAGGAGAACGCATAGGGAAATATCAAGAACATGATCTGACCATGACAGATGGGACAGGGCAAGTTCCTCCCTTGATCACATTACTACTGCTGTGACAATGTGTGACCACTATTCCGAATTGGGCCCTGAATAATCATGCCATGGTAGCCATGAACTTCCAAGCTGCTTCCTAAAGTAAGCTGCTTCTGAAATAAATTCACTTTATTTAATGTATTTTCATTTAATTAAATAAGGTTTACTTCTCTAAGTAAGTGGATAAGAAACTTCAGCCCATATTATGCAACAATCTCTGAGAGTGCTTAAGAATTTGCTAATTATAAGGAAGACTTTTTGAAATTTGCAAATACATTTAATTTGACCTTAATTAAAGTCAAACTTTCTCTGGTTTTCTACTTTGAATAATGCTGTGAAAGTTCTTATTATGGTGGAAAATGAATTCCAATTCAACGGTTTGGCTGATTAGTTGCAAAGTGTATTGTGGCTTACTTATAAATATTCATATACACTACTGCTATATTTAGTGAGTTCCCTTAGAATAGATTTAGTCTATATTTAAAACTTCTTGAGCATGAAAAAGGACCATTCCCTCATAACCAGTCATGTAATCTACCATTTAAAAGTTTAACAATAAAATAATATTTCCAGAACGACTAGACTAAGGACAGAGGAAAATATATGATTTAAGAGAAAAGTACATTCTCTTACGCTGGCCTCAGGATGTACACAATAAGATCAAGGACTTATAGTCTTGTTTCTAGTACAAGATACAATATTATATTCCCAGAGTGATCTTAGATCATATACATTCTACTCTATCATGAAACATATGGAAAATTCTAGGTTAGAAAACTGATCTGTATCCAAGATGTAGAAAGAATGCTATAAGTCTAGTTTTGATCTACCCTAACAGAAGAAATACAGGAAGATAGTTCAGGTAAAAAGATACAATAAAAGATTGCAAGATTGAGAGCCAATATGTTGTAGTGGTTAAGGTGTTAGCCTAAAAATCAGGAAACCATAAGTTCTAGTCCCATTTTAGGCATGAAAGCCAACTGGGAGACTTTAAGCCTGTCACTATTTGTTAGATAAACCTGTTTCACATGGTTGCTGATATGGAGAAAATAGAAGGAGGAAGAAGTATTGCCACTTTAAGTTACTTATAGTGTAATAAAAAATAAAATAAATAAATAATACACATCCACATATGTAATAAGTTCCATAGTCCCAAGAGCCTTAATTAGAGTTTATTATACTTAATTACCTGATTCATATTTCTGAAATCAATCTGCAAAGCAGATCTTTCTAAATTTTGTGATATAGTTTCCTACCCAAGCCCATAGTATATCTTTAAGGCAAAGCACATACCGAAATTTGTAAATTAGTCAGAGATAAAACTAGCAAAATATTTCATTTTTCAGAGAGAATGTAAACCAAATGTATACCTACAGTAAAAGAAATGAGACCAGAGAGAGAGAGAGAAATGAACAAGAAAATTTTGAATTTGAAATCGCTGAAGATTTGAAAAATCAGCAAACTGAAATTTGAAGATTTATTGAACCCTAGATGTGATCATGCTTAACATCTGAAAAATCACTGAACTCACTTGTTAGTTTCTCGTACATTTGATCATATATCCATCCTCTTTTATTTCCTTATAAATTGATGAATTTTTTGGAAATAACAAAAAATTTGAAGTGAAATGAGATTTTAAATACCTATTGTTATATTGTTTTTCATGAAATTTGCAGTTATAAGTAGTTGTTTGCATACCTGTATTTTTTACAATATAATGTAATACAACCAGTAGAAGAGCTGATTTTAGGGTTTGGAAAGAAGGCAAAAGAGAGTAGCTTCTTCTTCTTCTATGAATGAGTATCTGTCTTTATAATGTTCCATACAGCATACATACATTCAGTTATTTATAGCTCAAGTATAGTTCAGGTATCTATATGTTCAAAGTATCCATAGCTAATCAAATATGTGCATCTTGGGAGAAAATGTAAACAGCTTTTATTACATTTTTAGAGCTGAGAAATTTGGAGAAGTGCAAAAATGTTTATTTTGAATCAGTACTTTAGTCAAGGATATACAAACCAGGGGTGACATTCAAAATTTCCCCCTACCAGTTCTATGGGCGTGGCTTGGTGGGTGGGGGGTCATGTGACTGAATGGGCTTGGCCAACTTGACATCACTCATGACAAGGTGGGGCAGCACCACCCCACCAAGCCACGCCCACCAAGCCACGCCCACAGAACCGACAGAAAAGTTCGGCCAAGTTTTCTAGTATTCAACCTGGCTGCTTCTCGCCTCCTTCTCATGTTTGCTCTGTGTGTATGAGCCCGAGAAGGAGGAGAGAAGGAGTGAGAGAGAAGGGAAGGGAGGGACCAGTCAGTGGTACGATTTACCAGTTCTCTGAACTGCGCATAATCGGCACCACCAGTTCTATAGAACCTGTCCGAACTTGCTGAATTTCATCCCTGATACAAACCCTGTTTGTCCAACAGTATACAGACTGAAATTTATTATTTATTCAATGTTATAGCCACCAATCTCAACAAGTCATTCTGGGTGGTAAACAAAATTAAAAGAAATACAATTGCAATAATACAAACTAAAAAAACAACAACACAGGAGCTGAGAAAATATATTCCATAATTATCAATATAACTATGAAATGTGTCCTTGAATACATTTGTATCCCTAGAGCCTGATAGAACTTAGATAGTCTTTAGGGATTTACAAATGGCAAGCATGATCAAGGTATCCTAATCTCCAGAGGGAGAATGCTCTATAGTAGGGCACAATGGCAGAGAAGACACATCTTCTACCAACTGGCATTCCTTAGCTGACAGACCAGATCAGATGGGTAGAAACGATTGATGAGAGATGGTACCTAAGTAACTCATTCAAAGTCAGGAAGAACTTTAAAAATGTCAACCAGCACCTTGAATTGCATCCGGAAACACCTTGGCAACCAATGCAATGAACAGAGCACTGGTGTTACATGTGCCAATTAGCCAATATTTAAAATCATCAAATATCTTTAGAAGGTTATTTAAATGTAGAATCTGAAGAGAAAAATGAAGTTTGCCCTGGGTTGATTCTCATTTTGACTGCTTGGGAAGACCAGAAAACGCTATTCAGTATGAATCCAAAAGTTCTTTCTTGAGACCTTGAGAACAGTTACTGCAAGAGAAAAATAACTGTATCTCCTCCAGATGTTTTGGGTTCGTATTTTCCAAACTGTGGCCATTGATCATCTGGCTAGCCTCATGGCAGTTCAAGACATCTAGAAAGGATCACAATACCTGCCCTTGAGATAATGTAGATTATTTCTGTTCCTTCAAATTGAAGAACCCCTATAAAGTTATTGTTTTAGAAGATTATATTATTTTTATTTTTAACTCAAAAGTTGATATTTTCTACATTTCCACAGAATCCTTGAGTACATGTAAACTGCTATCATATAATAAAATGTTCCATTTTGTATCCTCTAAACTAACAGATACTTGATGATCTCAGTTCACTAATAAATGGAGTCATTATGTTTATTTTCCTCAACAATTTTAAATGTGTATATAATTTTAAGAATATATCGCTCTTACAGTCTGGGATATGTCAAGATTCACATAAAGCCAAATAAAATATCCTCCACCCTGCTTCATAATTTGACAAGTCCAAAACACATCCTACACATAGCAGCTGAATGCCTTGAATTCATCACAGCTCTTCAGCATGTTGAAAAACGGGTTCATCAATTTCAATTCCAGAGAATTCTTGATAAGACTTTTTTAGACATCCAAGATACCAGAATGAAGAACACAACACATAGACTACAACTACAAGCTTGTTTGGAATGATAAATACTATGATAAATAAAAATAATTGCTTGCTTAATTACAAAAGTGTTACATTTTATTGTACCATATTGAATTATACAGCATTTAAGTAGAATATGAATATTTGATGGCATGGAAGTTGTGGGGGCTTAAATAAAATGCAGCTCAAAACATTTTAGTTTCTGCAGCAAAATTATGTTGACTTTATTTTATATTGATTTAGGGTTTAAATTTGTTTTTTTTCCCAGGAGAAAACTTTTTATTTAAGAACAGAACCTCTGCTTTAACGATTTAAAGTCTACCTAGAACAATTTTCTATTTCTACAATGGCCTTTTCAGATAGCCAAAGAAAACCTATTTGCTGCTTCAACTGAATTCAGTATTCAGTTGATATCCAGAGGCACTGTATTTTTGTTCTTAATAGCAGAATAAAGTTGTCATGACAAGCTGTTTTGATTGTTTCGTGACCCATTCATTCATTTCACATCCCCTTTAAAATCCTTCATATCAGGGTAAGGAACATAATCTCTGAAAAAATATGCAATTTTTTCCCCCAGTTGAGTGTTTTCTATAGTATGTGCTGGACTGGGCAGTAATATCTCTTACTTGGTATCAAACTTCCACTATTCAGGTTAATTTGATGCTCCTTATTATATTATATATATTATCACTCTGTCATTTAATGGTGTCAATTGGGAAATACTAAATCTACCAATTTTCTCATCCCAGCATAGTTGTATACACAAATCAACACCATAACCCCCATCTTCTTGACCTTTTCTTAATCATATATCTCCAAACGTTGTTATATTTTCTTGAATTGATTTGTTGTATCTTTTTGTTCTTGCACCTTTTCACTGGTCCTTCCTTCCTTCCTTGGCTAGTCTGCTATGTTATTCCATTGGCACTTTGCGGAAATATTCCAGGTTCCCTCCATCATGCCTTCTTCTTTCTTTTTATTAACTTCCAGTTTGCCATGTAATTTTACTGCTTATCCCTTTTCTTCTTTACCTCTCACTCTTTTTCAAACTAAGTTAATGTTCTCCGATTCTAGCTGGATTGATTTCCACATATTTTCATCCTAAAGTTTCTATGTACTTTTTTAAACCTTGGAATCAGGACTACCATATTTGAGATCCAAAACTCCAGATGACCAAGATATAGCAGCATAAATGTTGCTGCTTTTTATCATATTCTGAAGTCTTGCAGCTCAAACCGAAATCCATCAAAATTAATTTTTTCTACAGGTGCTGTTTTGGATAGATAACTTACTTAAGCATTGCATTTGGAGAATCATTTCACTATTTGTATATCAATAACATGAGTGCCCGAAAGCATCTTTGGAAAACTGAAACTGGTAACTTTATAATATATTTGGGGTTTAATTCAAACCTTGTATTATAGTGCTAGGTCCTTCCTTTATATTTGATCATTCTTTCATGGTTGAACTTGTATTTAAATTGCATTTTATGACTGTACCCATTGTAGAGTTGAGTGGTCTTAATTATGTTTAAATAAAATAAAATAAAAAATAAGCTTGGGCATTGTAACATTTATCTACATATTTTCTGGAGTGTGGCATTGTTTAGCTTTCTTGTTAAATTTCAAATGTATCTTACTTACAAAAGTGATATTTTCAAATGATGGTTGTATTATTTGTAGAAGGAGCATCTGTATCACTGGATCTAAAGCTGCAATGCAAAGAAAGGAAAAGAAATATCCAACTTTATTTTGTAATAAAGCTAGAAGGAGAAATAGAACCGAGTATTGTCAAAATAATATGACTGAAGCAAAATAAATGTTAACAGCAGGGATATCATTAGAGTTGTTCTAGATGGAATTTCACTTTTTTTGTTATTCTGTTTATATTTTGCAACTATGCAACTAAACAGGAAATTTCTCAATTTTATGTTGAAAACATTTCTTTAAGCTTACATTAGATTCTATGTTGAACAAAAAATTAAACAGTTAAGTTAACCAAAGGTTTCCAATAGAAGAGACTATATGTAGAGCAGGGTTGAACTGTGGAGTCCTTGGTGGTATCTAAGCTTGGTTGTTTATTTGCAGATATTTCATTACCAGACTAAGTAAACTCATTGATACCAATGAGATTAGGTTTGTTCCCTATTTATATACAGTACTTTATTTCTTATAATTTCATTCCAGCCCTGGCCTGCTTTAAAAAACTTATTGAGAAGATAAAATAAAATACAACCGTATATGGGCTTTTGAAGGAAGTCCAATGTTAATAAAATCAAAATACCCCATTGCTAGGGTCTGGACCATCTCTTTAAGCTTTTTATTAAATCCCAAGTGTGGTGACCACATTTTACCTGCAAAAGTCTCGATCACTGTATCCCAGATCTGCCAGCCCTAATTACCAGGTTAATATATGCAAGGAATCAGCATTATTAGATTTCACTCTGTTTGTTTGCATGTGTGTATGTGTGTGCAACTGAACCAGTGTTAAGTCTTGGTGACTGCCTGGGCAACTCCCTGCAATCTTTTTGCAAGGTTTTTGGTAACGGTTTGCCATACACTGCTTCTTAGGAAATGAGAGAGAGTCTGGCCCAAAATAGCTTCAAGCCTAAGGTGGAACTAGAACCTTGGTTTTCATTATGATGCCTTAACCACTATTGCAAAGTTTATATATTCTGTCTCTAAACCTATTTAGGCTAAAACTATAATGTGATTCTGTGCTGCTCTATTGGTTTTGGAAGATTATTCTGTCTCTTAATCCTCTAGAGATTGAAATTTCTTCCGATTTATAATCTGACTTTTCTTTTATCTTTTTGTTCTTATCTATATTATTTATTAGTACTGTTTTGAATCACTCTTATCTACTTAGGTTTCTAAAACAAAAATGCTGAAGATCAGCCAAAGTTATTTCACATATTGATGAATCGTGAATGCAACATTTTTTATCATGACAACCCACATAGCTCCACACCTTCAATGACAGCCCATAAATCCTCCATAAGTACCTCCAAGAACTGAGGGACCCATAAAAATGTACATACAAAATCGGTAAATATGTAGCATTTTGGATGTATTGAAAAATGAATTTTTGTTTTATTATCATCGTGTGTTGTTATTCTCTACTTTCTTTCAGACTAATGACCTGAAATGCATCCTTTCGCAGTTTATATCATTCTGACACAAATATTTTAATAGTGCTGAATTTGAAAGACAAATAGTAATTTTTTCCCCTTTTCAATGAATGCTATTTATATCATTTGTGTTCTTGTAGTCTCAAAATGCAAACTAAATGATAAAACATGCATTGGGATTTCACAAGGGCAGGGGCAAGAAACTATGGATGGAAATTACTCAAAGAAAGAAGCAACCTGGAATTAAGGAGAAACTTCCTAATAGTGAGGAAAATTAACCAGTGGAACAGATTGCCGTCAGAAGTTGTGGATGCTTAATCACTGGAAGTCTTTAAGAAGAAACTGAACAATCACTTGTCTGAAATTTCTATAGGGTCTCCTGCTTGAGCAGGGGGTTGGACTAGAAGACCTCCTTCCAGCTCTATTATATTTAAACAAGTCTACCCTTTTTATATATTTATTTATTTTATTTATTTATTTATTTTGTCAAGCGTGTATATGATTACAGACAAAGAATAAACTTGAATGTAAATATATCAGATGTACAAGTATGGTTATGAGTACATGATATTTTATGAATACATGGGGACATTAGGACAGGGACAGTAGGCACACTGGTGCGCTTTTGCACGCCCCTTTATATATATGTTGCCCTGTTGAGTATATGTACACCAGTATTGGCTCAAGACTGTCTCAGTTGAATCCCCTTTCCATTCCACATACAAGTAGCTGTGGTTGGACATTTATTTAACATTGACCAAGAAACAATCTTATATTTCATTTGGAGCCATCAAGTGGGTTACAGGACAGTGTAACTGCACTTGCAGGATACACAGCTTTATTCTTCAGCATAATGTTGTGACTTACAACCTACCATCCAACCTACCATTCCTAGAATTTGCATCAAATGGAGTGATGCAAAAATGTATTGCTTCAAGACTGGGGTCTACCAGAGAGGTTTTTCCCAAAAATTCTGAATAAAATCTAATAGTTTCTGGAATTCTCTGCTCTCTCACATAGAACTCTTGAGCAAAAAGCAATCAAATGCTCCAAAGATTTTTGGCTGCTTCTTTTCTTTGCAGTTGCTGTACAATTATTCTAATCATTACTATGATTAACTTGCTCAACTAGATGCCTGAATCTTGTTTTTTTTCTCTTGCATGTATGATGTATTTTTCCTTGCATATGAATAGCACTCTGACAATACAGGATGCGGTCATTATGTTGTGTCTCTTGCATTTGTTAAATGATGTCCATTGCTAGCAAATCCTCCTTGCTCTTAGAAAAACCACCAACTTTGAGGAAGAGAATTTAAAAGAGCATGAAAAAGAGAAGGAGAGAATACAATATGTTTCCTTGCAGCATAGGGCCCACAGAGTCAATATTCTGCCACATCTCCTTTTTTTTCTCAATTCCAGGCAAAACTCCTTCTCTCAAAGTCCTGTTTTCCGGAGGTATTTAATAAACTAAATAGGTTTAAATCAACTGACCATTGGCAACTGTGCTAAATGGCAAAACCTAGAAATATCTCTTTGCTAGAAATTAACCCCCAAAATCAACGCCTACAGGCTGGAAAAGAAAAAAGAAAAAGACCTAAGAGTTTTGATAGTTTGCCTTATCCATTTATTATTTTCATCTTATTAAGTGTTTGTATCTATGCAATATGGAAACAGAACATCTAAATAAACTGTGATGCCTGTTTATGAAAATCTTTAATATTTCATCGCCCACCCTTTTCTTCACAATTTGGCTTCCTTCATCAACCTCAGTTTGCTGCACTAGCAACTACAAATCAATGTATTGAAGCTATGGCAACCGCATTGAAAGCAAAATTACCTCTTAAATGAGCAATTGCTTAAAACCTTGTTTTCTCCAGATTTATCTCCTATAAATGTGCTGAGTTTTTTGCTATATTTTTGTCAACAGCTTATGAAAACCAGCTGTTTGTGGTTAGGTTAGGTTAGGTTAGGTTAGGTTAGGTTAGGTTAGGTTAGGTTAGGTTAGGTTAGGTTAGGTCTAACGAACAGTGTTTCTATAACACTGGATTTGATGGAAACTGAAAACAACCTATAATAAAAAAAACTGAAGGTGCAATCTTTCATATAATAACAGTCTCCAGGCATTTTTTCTTTACAAAAGGAATTAAAAATACTAGGATTTGGAATAAAAAATTAGAATCATGTTTCTGTAATATTGTGATTCACATAATAATGCTATACAGTGCTCTATTACAACATACTCTGAACATATAGGTGGGGCATCTTGTGAATAAAATATGAAGAAAAAACTGTGCTAACTGTAATGTGTACAGTTAAATGGAAAATATATACAGTACATATTCTAGAAATTATCAATCACAGTTTTGTGTTACACAGCTTGGCAATTTTTTTCCACAGTAAGAACATTTTATTTCCTAGGGAATAGCTATTTAGGAATTTTGTCTTTTTCTACAATCGTTTCTACTATCTAAAAAATAAAATGAAACAGCAGCCTTATTGTGAAAAAGCCATCCGAGTACATGTATTATTTCACAGTTCTTCTTTAAAACCATTTTGCCAGGTTCATCTGTCATTCAAGTTACTGTATGTGACTTTCCATTTATATAGTCAACTTTTAAAATACATTTTCCTGATTTCCCCTCTTCATTTAATTTTATTTTCTGTAGCAGTTACTCAACTTCTCAGTTGCTAAAATAGTTTTAAAGGTTTAATTTTGTAAGGAGTCAATGTGTAGTGAACAACTGTAGGTCAGCAGCAAAATACGTACTTGATAACTAGAAAAAATAACAACATTGTAACATTTCTACTTGATATTCCAGTGAGACTTGGGCAAATCACTTGTCACTCAGTCACTAATCAAATTCTTATGTATGGTGAATAAGGAAGAGAATTCCATGAAAACCCTTGTTGAGTTTAAACTGATTTAAATCATACCAGCTGTATCTTAGCACCCTTATTTTTTTTTCTTATCAGCCAAGCAATCTGCCATGTTTTAAAAATACATCTGTGTGAAATCAAGGATAAAGAAAAATAGAATAACGGGGACACTTCTTGGAAAGATAACCTTTGAGATGCTGCTGGGCCAATTTACTCCTTCTTTTACACTTTCAAATGGACATTCCTGAAAAATATAATACACTGTTATGGCAGAAATGGGAAAATAGTCCATTTCCAGGAGAAATTACACTGAGAAACACATTATTAAGGAACCTAAAGCTATTTCCTGGCATCATCTAATCATACATGTGTTTCTCAAGTGATCCTCCATCTGAATCCAGTGGAGTTTGGATATTTCCACAAAAGCCTTTTACATTATTATTTTTCCACCGTTTGTTGGAAAAGAAATTGAAATGGAATTTCCAGGCAGGAAAAAGAAGGATTGTACCATCTAAATGAAATGATGCAGAGAAAATTCCAGTTTAAGAGGAATATGCTCCTTTCTTCCTTTCTAGGAATAATTGACAATATTTACTTTGAATTCTACATATTTTAAGAAATATAATAAAAGTCCGACTAATGTTATTGATTTCTCCTTTGTGAATTATCCCATAGATTTATAAGTAAGGCAACCACATTAGACTTCAAACAATGATAGATGCAGATCTATCCTTAATGGTTTTAAAATGTTAGGACTCAATGTGTTTCTGCACAAGTGTTTCCAACATTTTTCTGGAAATTTGAAAGACTGAATGTTTCAGTATTCTTGAAACAAGAAAGGGAGACAAAGTTAACAATTGCTATTTACATTCAAAGAAGAGTTGGCTCGGCTTGGTTTTGTGTTGCTTTGAACTTGGACCTTCATATGTTCCCCCATGGTTGAGAAACACATTTTAGCTGCCCTCATAGGAGAGTTCAGAGATTTATCAACACAGCTATACCTAAAGAACAGCCTTGGAACTAAACCAGCTTACAACAATAGTTTAAGAAAATAACTGAAGAAAACTGCTTCCAATTCAATCAGTAAATGGAACTAAGAGGGGAATGTAATCATCTGCACTCAATTTTAGCCAAGACCCCAAAGATTAGCAAGCAACTCAAATGATATAAAATGTTATTATTGCAAGGCCCAAAGCACCTCTGATAACAAGCATTATGAAACAACTACTTGAAAGTATGAAGCCAACTAACGTTACTTCATTTCTAGATTTAATGGCCTTATTAGTTGTATTTTTAAATGGAGAAGATGCATGGATTTAAAATGCATGGCCAAGGCAGGTTTTCTCATCTTTTGGTTATGCCTTGGAGAACTGATATAAGTGGCAGTTCAAAAATCACTGTTCACAATTAAAAAGACACATACCACCATTGTTCTACTACTAAGAATGCATAAAGGTTCCCCTCACACATATGTGCTACTCATTCCCTACTCTAGGGGGCAGTGCTCATCTCTGTTTCAAAGCCGAAAAGGCAGCACTGTCTGAAGACGTCTCCGTGGTCATGTGGCCAGCATGACTAAATGCTGAAGGCGCTTGGAACGTTGTAGGTGGTTCCTATTTTTCTACTTGCCTTTTTACATACTTTCGAACTGCTAGGTTGGCAGAAGCTGGGACAAGTAACAGGAACTCACTCCGTTACACGGTACTAGGTATTCGAACCACCGAACTGCCAACCTTTCTGATCTTAACCACTTAGCCACTGAGCCACCACGTCTCTAAGAAATGCATATACCATTGCTTAGTAGTAAACTGTGCATTTGCATACAGTTAATTGTGGTTTAATTTTTCCAATATTTCCAATAAGAACGATCTCAGCAGTATTACAGCTATGAAAATTCTGGGAGTTGAAGTCCACACATCTTAAAGTTGCCAGGTTTGAGAAACAAATGTTTAAATTAATGGTTCAAACTTCTCCTGTTCCTTCTTCAAGAAGTGGGTGCATTCAAAATATTTGGTAATATTTGAAATAATCAAATAAAAGCTTATTCTTTTTTTCGAAGGCATTAATATTCATATGTTAAAGCATAATCCCAAGAGTTATTTCAATGGGCTCATTATTGCTTATGATTCCTAACTTTAATGGACAAAAACATTTGAGAAAAATTATATTAACATGCAATGAGAAGATAATTGTTTATTCTGTCCCAAACTTCTTCAAAAAAAATCACCTAGTAGATTAGTGCTTGATTTGGAGAATGACTGCCAGATCAAGTATCAGGAAATTGTCTACCAAGTGTTATTTCATCTAACTGAATGCTGTTAGCAGCTCTCTACTTACTATAAGTATTTTTCACCCTTACCCATGATACGAGACATTGAATAATGCTGCACCTAGTCCATTATAATGGAGAAAGGTCAAATAATTCTCAGATCAGTAAAAGATGGTAGGAGAATAGTTCCTGCAACATGGAAAAGGATGTAAAATTGTACATCTGCAATGGCATCATCATTTGTGTTAAACAATGATACCATTGACAGCATTTTGGATGGAATACTACTTTATTTTGATGTAACACTAGGGATGACTTCAAGGGTCAATTAATCCTAATTCAATCTTGGATCTTCCACATGAACAATATGTACTCTACCAATGACTCTATTTCTGTCTTCACTATTGAGGCTATATTGGGGAAAGATCAGGTTCAGGTATAAAATAAAACATACAATAACATATATTATTATAATGTAACTAGATTAAATGAGTTCAAGAAAAAAAGAAATATTTTCTACAAATGTAGTGGTTGATGCAAACAAAAAATATATGTATGGGGAATGACACATTATTAGGCTTGAGTAAATGATTCAAACGAGATCCCTAACAGACAGAGAAACACACACAAAAAGCTTCACTTCAAATCACCTTTTTCCAGACATATGGAGCTGACTTGGAAGCTGCTCTGAAATGTTTCTGCATGTGTGAGCAAACATATCCACTTCATGTTGCAAAAACAAATTTTGAAGTTCTCACAAAACCCATGTTATAATTTTCTTTTGCTAGAAAATTATCCAGCACAGTAGGTGGTGGGAGCAGAGTGATAGGTGCCTCTCATAATGGTGTTTTCTATGACTTACAATTACCATATTTTTCTGATTATAAGACGCACCTTTTCTCCCCCTAATTGGGGCTGATAATTTGGGTGCGTCTTATACTCCGAATGTAGCTTTTTCA